>JABFQC010007167.1:0-10257 GCA_022817085.1 Psilanteris sp. ZL-2020
GAAAAGAGAAAATTATTCAGTTTATTCAGTATTTAATGTTAATTTTAACGCCAAAATTTCTATTTTAGTATGCATATCTTTTCGTTACTGTTAAAAACAGTAAAAATTTCTGTAATATTTCTCTCAGAGCATATTTATATACGGAAATGAATTTTTTGTATAAATTGTCGTTGAGCGCGATTTTCCGAACGAAAGAAATTAGCCGAGAACGCAACAACGCACGGCATTATCGTCGTTAGTTTTGAACGGACATTTTAACGAGCGATAGGAGCCGTTTTTTGCGCAAATCGAAACGTTCGTAATGCCGTTTTAGAATCACGTAGACGCTCGGTTAATAGCACGTATGCGTACACGCACGCACGTCGATCACGCAACGACCATTGATGGGAACGCTTTTTGCGCGGCTAATCGGTTTTAAGACATAATGCTATGACAAATTAGATATTAGTTCTGCTCCGCACAATTAAGATTAGCGTAGGTGCTGTAACCACAGCCGCGGGCTGAAGTCTGCCTCTCTCGCTGTACGCGCGTTTTTTAGCAGAAGCAAATTTTAATCAATACGTTCGTTGCGGTTGGCACAAGTATTAATTATTTATTAAAAATGCGTTTAAGAAAAGACATATGATTTATACAAGCAAACGTGCTTGCGATATGTACGGTCGTTTAATTAAGCTGGAACGTTTAATTAGAATTAAGTGTATTAATTGCGCTCATTTGGTGAGACCATTATGTTATATTGAATTGATTAACTCATTAATGGAAATGATTCATATATTTGTTACTTGGATTAATTGGCGGTAAATAATTTGGTGTCCAAATTATATAAGCAAACGCGAACGACACATTATACGAAACGAATATGTTTATAACATTTATGTGTCATACGCTGTTTCAAGTATTAGATGCATGAACACATTTTTAAATATGCAATGCGAAAGTAAATATTATGGAAGTCTTAAGTAGAGATAGCAGATGACTTAAAACGAGTGCTTGAAATTAAAATGCTTTCAAGATAATTAGTTTTTAGTGATTTTTGTTTTAAAATACCATATATATAATGTACGAGAAAAAATATATAGATTTGTTTTAATTATATATAACATTAGTTTTGCATCAAAATATTATCACTACAGATTTACAACAAATTTTGGTGCTTTGAGAATAGAAAATTAATTATTTTTAGGACATGTATAGGAGCGTCGTGGTAATTTGAGAAGCATTATTATAATTCATATCAATATTTGTATCACCACATCAATATACAAATTAAATTATAACATCAACGTAATATTAAATGAATTTATGTTTCGTTTTTTTTTTTAAATAACTCAATTTATTGATAAAAGTTGATTACATATTCAATACGATTACATTTATCCATTCTTATGAATTAATTAAAAGAATATGTATAAATTGCAATATATAAATAAATAAAAATGCGAAAGAACGAAAATCGTAATATAAGACAATTAGCAATCAGAGGGAATAGCTAAATCCGACAATAATATATAGCTAAATCCGACACTGAGAGAAATATAAATGAAGAAAATTAATATCTATATCATTAATTCGGAATCATAAGAGCAAAATCAGAAATTTACTATTTTTAAAAGTAATATATTACGATAAAATAGTATTTTTCGATGTAAAAATCTCACTTTTTCCTTTTAAGAACAGTAAATATTATTCTTGTTCTCTTATGATTCGAAATTAAGGAAATAAATAGTAATTTTTCATTTAATTTTCTCAGTGTAAAAATAAAAACCATCAATTTATTTATATTAACAGACTTTTTGTTTAAACAATAATTATTCAAATTATACATTAAAGGTAAACTTTTGTGCTTTCTTAATTACAGATTGAGGGAAGGGGAGGGGGGGATCTGGCGAACACACGTCATGGCAATGTTATGCCGACGTACAACTGTCAAAAACGTAAACATTGTGCGTTTCATTTAACGTTAAATTAAGAGTTAAGCGCGAGATAAAAATCCGCCAGAAACCATACAAATCAACTCTGTCACTTAGTATTCGAGTCCAAGTATTTAAAGTATAACGCGCGGTGGCTTTTCTCTTTTCAGCATACGCTGATGAGTGAAAAGACACCGTCTTATCGCGGTCATCAACATGTACAACATGACAAACATAAGGCTCACAAAGTTATCGATTTAACGTTCGTGTCGAAGTCGTTGCATTCGCACGTAGATTGAACACTCAGCGCGCGCCGCCCCCGTCTCGATGGTCATTATGCCTGTCTCTCACACGCTGCATCATTCACAACATAATTTTAACGCACTGGCATTATACGCACTCTAACCATTGTTATACGCATTTTCATACTGTGATTTATGCTTATCATTCATTTATCATTTTATTTTACGATTTAAATAGAGTAAAGTTATATAGCATGCAGGATTATAAAGAAATAATCTTCCTCGTCGATGAACATAATTATTTTTTTTATTTATGGTCAATTAATAACGATTGCTTGTGCATAATTAGTGTTTTTAAATCAACGCAGGATAAATTAAAATTATGACAAATGATGCGGAATTGTGATTTGGAAAGTTTTTGAGAATTGTTTTTTTTTGTATAGAATTAGAATTAATAGAAATTAAAGTACAGAATGTATCAAGTTTTTCTTATTTTCTTTATGTAAAACTTTGAAAATAGAACCAATAATTTTAATTTAGATCGAATCATTTATTATGACAGTCATTAATTTGTTTCGTATTTACACGGGTATCCGCTTTTAATACGTATAACTCAATTAAATATCTCTCAAGCACAAAAAATGACAGTTTAAATACTAATAATTTTGTATCACAATAGACAAACCGTAAAAAATTACGGTAATTAGGATACACTGGTAATTAACAGTATAATATATTTTACATCCAGAAATGTCCAGATATACTCCACGCAAAAAGCCTAATTTTTTCTCGTTAATTATTAAACTGACCACCAGGCTATCTCACTAGTCCAAACCATCATTACATACAGTCATTAGCTTCTTTTTCAACTGAAGAAATCTTTCTCCAACGCTTCTACGATTCGCGCCGCGACACATTCTAAACAGCGCTCGGTAACTTTCGCGTTACAATCAAGTTGCTTATCTCGTAACCGAAAACCAATAACACTTAACGTTATAAATTGAAACAAAGTACAATCATACGACGCCCTGCGCTGATAAAAGGGAATGCGTGAGACGAAACGCGCGTTTCGTCACGCTCGCGTTTAATCAAAGGCCGCGCGTGTAACGCCTGAACGGTACGAGCTCCTGGACCGCTAATTCACCGAATCGCGTAAGGCTCGCGGTGAGCGCACGCCCAGATAACGATCGCCTTCGGGCATTCGAAGCCAACGAAAATCGCGATGTTGCAAGCGAAGCGACACGGACGTCGGGCGACGCGACAAAAGCCGGCCAGAAAAGTCAAATTACACGTTGTGCAAGTGATTTGAATTTAGTCGCTATTGGCTCGGGTGAAAGTCAACCGAATGTTTTGACGCGTGCATATATATATATATACAGATATATATAATTGATTCTATATTGTGCGCGCGCGCCAAACTGACGTGCCGTTAAACGCTCGTTTGCGCGTTTTGAAACATGACAAATTGCCTTGGCGTAAAAATGCGCGACGCCGATTGAATTGCTGATCGGCGCGCGGCACCGCCGAGCGCGCTTTGTTTTACGGAAACGCTCGTCGTCGGGAAAGCGTCGGCTCGCATTAACATTCGGCAGATAACGTCGGTTTGACAATCGAAGAACGCCGAATCGTCGCGTGGTTTTCTATTAAGCGCGCCTATTAGCGCGTTAGCGGCTTATCGTCGTAATATGAATTCGCCCGGACGCATGCGTGCTTCGAGCTACGAACGCGCGTAAAAATGCCGTCACGTCCGAGTTTACTGTTATCTATTCAAATGTGACATTTTTTGTGTTTGTTTTTTGTCGTTTTTTTTTTGTTTGCATAAAAGATAAGTTTCAAAAGATCGATTTTTCGCGCGGAAAAATGTGCCGTCGCAATTGCAAACAGGAAATATTGGTTATATCTTTGACTTTTTTCGCCGACGAATTAATTTATCGCTGACGTTCTAAGCGCATTCGTATATAAATTGAATTGCGCCGGGGACACGGCGTGCAATATTATCTGCAAATGTTAATATTGCGCAATATATTGTGTTTACTGTGCATAAAGTGTGTAAACATTTACTGTTATTGCAATCGTAACTTTACGACTCGAATAAAATAAATCCGCGCAGCCGATGGCCGTGTGTGTGATTCGTATGGTGGCGGAAATAAAATCCGGCGAGGCGTAAATTTTGTCCGATCGTTGGTAACCGCGGGTCTCAAATGATTATGCAAGTTTAACGACGAAAATTGTTTCGCTTGGGTCAAGTTGGCTCGCGGTCATTCGGAACAAACATCGCGGACGCACTCGAAAGAAAAAACGTTCGCGCGGAATGTAATCCTGTATAGAATATCTGGTGTAATTTTGAGCGCTTGTACTGAAAATAAGACTTTTAGACCAGGAGGTTCGCATTGCAACTTCTAAAATGATAAACATTTTCTTAATTTTTAAATTTAAATTAATCTGTTAATTTTACTGTTCAAAAATGTTATGCAATCAAATTTATTGTATAATATATATATATTTATATTTATATGTGTATGTATTAATAACATTTAACACTCATTTTTATTCTAATTGGAGTTTATATCATTAAATATAAATGACATTTTTAAGATTTTTGTTTTCAATATGTGTCAATAAGAACTTCAAAAATTCTTTTAAATGTCTATATTTAAGAGATTAATTTGGTGTTCACTTATTTAATATATATCCATTTATATTCTTAAATTTCTGAATGATTTCTGAATGAACCTTAAATCTCAATCGGCACGTTCAAAATATTCAGTATACGTTTATCTTAAATACCGTCGAATTAAAGCTTTTACTGAAAATTGTATAGATTTAAATATTGATCATACGTCAATTATGCTAACGGAACATCATATAGTTGCGCTAGTATATATAGATGCAAAGATGCTGCGAAAGACTGTATCAATAAGCAAAAAGACGAGCAACATACGTCGTTTTCGTGAAGATATACGTACATTTCATTATATTGCTACAAATATTATAAAAAAAATTGAAAAAAAAAATATTTGAGCATACGGTATACATATACAATTTTAGAGCCCCCCGGCTTTCGACAGCTTTCGATTTCACGCCTCACTGCTTTCATATACAATTATGAGAGTATTTCGATACTCTGAAACTTATATGATTATACTTGACATTGTTAGTCTTGATCCACATTTTTCCATAAACACATGTATTTGCTTGGGTTATGCGTTCACAAAATACATACTTGTTTAAATATGTATTAACATTTCGTGCCGAAGAGAATATATTTTCAAAAATGGTTGTGACCTTTCAAGACGCAAGACAAAAATATTGTTATATATATAAATATTTTTTAATTAAACGAATCACGCATTCAAATCCAAATATTTTCATAACGCAAAAAATGTTAATTAAACGCCAATCAATCTAATAAATATTTAACGAATTAAATGCAAAATTTGTTTATCAAAAATATGAACATTTGTTTGATAGTAGCAAAGAAAAATATATAAATATATATATATATATATATATACACACGTATATACGTGAATATAATTTGTACTTTTCATGATTAAAATTCTTGAGTCGTAACGGGCTGTTAGATTACGGGTTTGTTTACATTGGAATCGAATTGCGATAGGGAAATCGCCTTTAAACGTTAAAAGCCTGTGAGATCGAAATATTAAATTGCATTATATGCGTTACAATCAATAATTACATGTAAAATAGTTAGCGATCAATTTGAAGTCACATACTTTTCTATAATAAAGAGTATTTATCTGCGCGATTGGCAGCGTACGCTCATTTTAACAGTTTTAAATGTATCGAGTGATATTTTAAATCGTGTAACGTTTTTAACAAGAAAAACGTGATTCTATATAATTATCAAATTAACTTGTATGATGTATAAATATATATATGTAAAGTATGCCAAGTGTTTATATATGCCCATACAACGATCTAGGAAATTATAGAACTGTTTGGATTTGAGTTCGGTTGCGTTATAACGTATTTATATATGTATATACAGATGTATATATAATGTACGAATCATAATTCAATTAGAAACGAATAGGAGTTTTTTCAAAATTGTAATCATTTTTCATTGCGCCTTTGTTATTCTAATTTATTAACTCATGCATTGGGTTTATAATTGCGAAATCAATGTTAGGGTCACGATTCATTTCATTTGACGTTTCAAAATACACTAAACAATCGAATGATTTATAAGGCAAGCGTATAATTCAAGCGCAATGAATTCACTGATCTGTCATTATCTTTGTTTACTTCTGAACCAAATACAATATTCATCCTTAAAATGTTTTGAAATTTATATTAGCGTAGACGTGTGGGTAAATTTAGCAGGGTTCGTTAAATGATTTAGATTATGAATTGTAATTGTTTATAATTAGCTGATTAAATATATTTTGTTTAACGATTATTAGGAACATGTTTATTTATGAATAATTAATATAATTAGGATTATACAATAAAAAGTATTAGCACGAAAATGGGATACTATTTTAACGATTTCAATGAAATCAGTCGGTAATATACATTTACACTGAGAGAAATTTCTTAATAGAAATTAGCATGAATAATGGTAATGGTAATAATCAGCATTGCGACTGAAAAATGATAATTTTTAACATATTTCGTGTTAAAATTTTGGATAAAATATGTTATGAATGTTACATATAACACGAAAAGTGTTAAAAAATCTCACAAAAAATGTTAAACATTAACACGGAATATGTTAAAAATTATCATTTGTCAGTGATAATGCTCAATTCACATAATTCGTGCTAATTTTTACTATCAAATTTCTCTGAGTGTATGGTTATAGATATTATTGCAATATGGATTTGGCGAAATTTTGAACAAAAAAAATTGAAAAAAATTCGTTTCGGGAATTACAATAAAGGCGAACAGAGGAAATGTAATATCTGCTCTTAGATTATTGCTCGCTAAAGTTATTCGGTGTTTGTAACAGAATCGAGCCCGATTGCTTTTAACGAATTTGTACATTGCATTTTACATTGAACAGGTTACTTATCAGCCTAGAGGTTGCATTGTACATTCCGGACTGGATCGGCGCAAGGATTTGCTTAGTAATAAGGTATTTGGTGTACACCACGTAATTCTGAATCGGAGATGTTAGGTTGAGGGCGCGATCTCTTGGATTGATCTTTCTCTCTCTTTCTCCCTCCAATGGATTTAGAAAGGTTTCAAAGTTGAGCAACAAGTGAATTGGGTTATTTCTCAAATTACGGAAATTGTGACTATAAACTCGTTACGTATGAAGCGTACATTTTTTAGAATTAAGTATTCAACCCTCGCGTATGTAATTTAGCATATAGCATTAAAATATCTCCATCAATTTTTTAGTTACAAATCAAACAGCGCGGGTTGGCAAAAGCATATTATATTTAAATTGCCAGCGTCGTGTACGGCAACCTATATGTTATTAATTTTGTATTAATTATTTATTCATACGATTTAATAACAATGAATTTAAATAATTTAATTAACAAATGAATGTATATAGAACATTATAGTTAATTTCATTTTATGTCTTTTTTTTGGTATGAAATTTAACAAGATTTTCTTGAAATCCACAAAGATTTGAATTAATAATATTGATTGAGACACCTGAAGGCATCATCAAAGTTCACGTAAATAATTGTATATTTATCAATGAAAAGCAAGGTGCATAATGTATGAACTTGAATATAGTCTTCGCATGGTTATTAAATTCATTTTTGTTCTGCGAAATTAAGATGTTTCGCGGGCACTTCACATTGGAATTGCAGGATTTGCATTGTGTGTCATAAATTATAATTGCTTACCACCGTAGGTAGGTGGCACACTTATATGCACGTCATACATATAACAATTATAACAACAATAATACAATGTCTGGTATTGGGGAGTGACGACTCGGCATACCGGAGTTAAACAATTTATACGACGATAAAATGTGCTTGTCTCCGCATAGAATCGGGGCTGCAAATGTCGCGACCGATTAGTATAAATTTTGAATTAATTTTATTGGTCGCATAAAATGATAATAACTTTATAATGCGACGTGTATTTTCTTAACACGGTTATTCTACTTATGTATTAAAAAAAAAAAAAAAAAAAAACAAAAAAAAATCGCTTAAACCGTAAATTACGTAACGAATGCGGTTTATTGCGGTCGGCGGAAGGCAGCTTTTGTGTTTCCTCGCAACAACGTAACGTACCTATATGTATAAATATATATATGAACCCGATCAAAAACCGTGCTGAAATAATTACCGATTTACCCTTTAAGGGTTAATAAACTGCGCTCTGATAAATTCAATAAACGCAAAATTATGCATATCTGCTTGTTATTGCTGCAATCGCGGTCGTCAATTTTTCTTCTTTAATTCTTGTAACCTTATATCTAGAAATGATTTCATGTATCAGATTACGGTTTGCCGACGCGCTAGACGTTTGAGGTAGCGGCTTTTCCATCAATCACACGTGCAACCTGTGCTCACCGAGGAGGCAGTAAAACCTCGGTGTCTTCTTATCTTTTGAACTCAATTCGCAAAAACACTTTATTCTACTTGATTCGTTGCACTCGAATATAAAGCTTTGTTTATTATACAGTTATTACTGGAAATAATTCAAATTCAAATTGAAAATTTACATCTTTTTTTCCAGAAAAAAAAGATTTGCAAATGATTGCGTGATTGAAAGTGTTTAATTAATTTTATTGTTGCGATTAGGGTACGAAATTGATTTTCTAATGCGTGTATGATTTATGTATGTTATACACTGATAAAGATTTGATAGTAATTATTGTAATGAATTATTATAAAAGTGCTGTTTACTGCTCAAATAAAGATAATTGTAATTTCGCATAATAAAATTACCTATAAACATCATAGTTTTTGTTATATTTTATTTGTTACAATACTTCATATATAATTTTATAATGTGACATTGTAATTTTCTTTACTTGTGTAATATACAATATTTTTATAATAAATCATTATAATAATTACTATCATATTTTTCTTAGTGTATATATACGTTAAAGTATATTTTTTGTTACTAAACGCGATTAATGTATTTATGTAACTTTTAGGCAAAACAATTGAAATGTTTGACGTAAAAATACTTGAAGGGTTTAGATTGTATAATAAGCAAAATGTGTTCTTATGATGACTAAATGTTCCCCAATGCTAAACATTATATATGGAATAACTCATTAAAATTTCTTGGAACGAAATTGGATCGTACAGGAAACAATTGTATTGTTCTTTAAATTAGACCTAACAGTTTTATTCGACGTATTAAATTATGTCAAAAGACTGTGATTTCTAAAATCCGAATACGTGTTAAATGAAACCCTAACCTTCAAATCGTTATAAAATTAGCTTCGTATATATAATCAAGTCAAACGCAAATTGTTTGGTTTAATATTAAAATGATTGTTTTTAAAATTCTATAAACACTGAGAGAAGTGTCATAAATCCAGACGTTTTCATGAAAAACGCGTAAATAGTTTCTATTAATAAGATACATTTAATGTATTTTCTACGAAAGTGTCTTAAAATAACACTTTCATACCGTCGAGTTTTATCGTGCTTACGCTTAATGTATTATATAAATAATGAAACAATACCATATCAATAAACAAGTATATATTCATACACCGAGAAACAACTCAGATCTACTGAAACATTCAGTTAACCTGACTAAGAGTTGGATTTTATTTGAAATAACAACAATTGTCGGTTGAAACTGCCATAACCGATATTTTTCTTTGAAACAACTGCAAAATTCAGTAGAATTGACCAAGTTCGTTATTTCAGGTGTCACAATCGGCTGACTAAATTTTTCAGCCGAGGTCTACTTAAATTAAATCTCAGTTAAATATACCATTATTTTTCTGAAAACACGCAGAAAAGAGATATGTTGATTCAACCAAAATTTTGTTCATTTTACTAATTTGGTTGAATCCCGAGTCGAAATTCATACTCTAATTTAAACCTCGAAACGTCTAAAATTTCCCGTTTAGGGTCAAATGGATTCAAAATAGATTCTATCAAATAACACGTTAAAAGTAAAAAAAAAGTACGAAAAAC
>JABFQC010007168.1:0-10255 GCA_022817085.1 Psilanteris sp. ZL-2020
TATATATGTATATATATATATATATATATATATATATATATATATATATATATATAGATCAGTATCAAATTCCATACTTAACCAAAATGTATACCATGACAGGTATACCTATAACTATTGTGAATATATAGGTATACAAGTTATGGTATGGCTTTTGATTAAGTATGGAATTTGATACTGACCCATAGATAGTTAACATAAAAAAATAAGTAGTTATATTTATTTTATAATTATTAATTTATAATCAAAATATAGTAAATTTTTATATGTATTTATATTAACTGAGTGAAAACTTTAAATGGTAAGATATCATTTAATAATTCTTTTTAGAAAGCTTAAGTTAATAGTAGTTATTTTCAAGATTTTACTGATAAATTTAATTGCGCAATAAAGTGTGTAATTATAACAGTGTTTGTACTGTATTCTACATGGAAGTCAAGTATGTAATATTGTTTGTCATTCTGGTTACTAATAAAATTGATTTTTGTGAATACATATATATGCTAGACTGGTGTTATGTCACAATAGCAAATATTGACCAATATGATAATAATAAAAGTTATTCTAAAAGTTTTATGATTATATATAAAAATAATAGTGTATAAAAATAAACTCTACATTTTGTATAATTGATAAGTAATTTATAAATTTGAGATTTGACATAAATAATATAATATGCTATTATAATATGTATCATACATTTTCTCATTAAATGTTTATTACGTTTAACACTAAACAAATTATATTATAGTATAGGATTGAAAATTCTGTTCATTTACATTTTATAAAAATAGTTTATTAATATTTATTATGCATTGCTTTAACTTAAAGAGAACTCCATTGTAAATAAATGTGTAGATATGAATGAATATAAAAGATAATTTGGTATTCAATAAATGAATATAAAATTTTCTTCATATCAATATAATAAATTTATATTATCTAGTGGGCACGAAAAATATGTCGATAGGCGCTTGTTTAAAGGGAGTTAAATGTTTTTGCTTTCAAGAAAGGAGCATTAACTCCCTTTTTTTCATGCTCTCTTTACAAAAGTACCATATGCACTTCAGAAAGCAACGATCTTGCTCGAAAGCAAATGCAAGTTTTCGCATTTGATGTATAATGTACTGTTAATTTAGTTAATTTAATCTTTTGTTGAATACATTATTTAAATTAATATTTATTTATAGAAACTCCCAGAAACAGTCCAGCAAAACACGAATTTAAATCTGTAAATTTAAACGCATCCTCTGAAAACAGTAAAGGGACATCTCGTAGGTCATCTATAAGCAGTGTAAATAGTGATGCTTCATCCTTTTTTCCTTCATATGAAAGTCCAGCAAACAGTTACCATATACAAGTAAGCATGTACAAATAAACAATTTCCATGACAACTGTATTGAACAGAAAAATAACAATTATTAATAATTAAAATGTTTTGGTTTAAGTCTGATATGGATCAATCGGCAAGTGAAGTGGATGATAATATTACTCCACAACTTGACAACGTGACAAAGGATCAGTTATACTTAGCCTATAGAAATGTACAAGCTAAGCACAAAAAGTATCGAGAGAAGTACAGAGAGTTGGCGTCACATTATCGCGCGATTCAAAGAAACGAAACTAAATTGGAGAACATTTTAGTTGAAACTCAAGATAAAGCACTGAAAAGAATAGATCACTTGAAAGAACAATGCCATCTAGAACAGCAAGCAAAGGCTCATTTAGAAGATATGCTGAGGAATGATATAGAAGAAAAGCAATGCCTAATAAACACTTTAAACACTAAGGTAAACATGAATTTCATTCTTACGTTTATGGTTTTTTTAAATTAAAATTCATATTTAAAAATATATAAATATTTATAATGTATATTTTATAACGTCACTCTTTATTTTTTATAATAATCACATATTGCTATTTTATTAATATAAATATTAAAATGATATAATGAAATATATATAATATATATAAATAAAAAAAGTTTCAAATAACAAATAAGTAGAAATTAGTTTCGTTGTAAATCTTTTTAAATTTGATAAATAATAGTGGATTATATAATTTTTATTTTAGATTGCTTTACTAAAAAAAAATGGTGTTAATGGAGAAAATACTGATAATTGTAATAGTGAACCTCTTCTAATCGATTTAACGAATGACACACCTGGTTCTCAACATGAAGAACTCATAGCAGAGAATAACCAACTGAAGAATAAATCGTCTATGCTTGAAAACCTGGTATCCAAGTTTAAAACTACTTTAAAAGACACAAAATACGAACTAGCTCGAACAACCGAAGAGAAATTAATACTAGAACGTAAGTACAACACCTTGAATGATCAACTAGAAGAGACCAAAACTCAGGTAAAACAATTAACCGATGAGGTTAGTTTTTTGAAAACTCGAGAAGAAGAGGCAGCCATTTCCCTAGCGCAAAATAAACTTGATATTTATCGAGAACTAGAGGGGAAAGAAGAGCAGATCAAAAAGTTAACTCAAGACCTAGAAGCATCTATAAAGACGCGTGAAAGTCAAAATGAAAAGTATAGATCAGAATTAGAACAATTAAAGTTATCCAGCAAGAATGAATGCGATGATGCGATTAACAGGTGTATTGAGGAACAACGTCGTAACGAAGAATTATCTAAGAAATTAGAGAAATTGGAGCAGCTATTGTCTACTGAGAAAGAGAAAGCGATGCAGGAACCCAGTGTAATTGAGAAATTAAATAACAAGTTCGAAGAGAATAACGCAGAACTTATTGTACTTAGAAGTAAGAATGAAAAGTTGTTGGAATTGTTTGAGAAAGAAAAGCTAGAGAAGGAGCATTTACAAGCAAAGTGTGAAGAATTACAGAAATCTATAGAATTCTTGAATAATGAAATATCTCAATCTCAGGATAGGCTGTCAGAAAGAGAACAAGTTCTGATGAAAACAAGCTCTGAACTTGCCCAGTTGACATCTGAACACAGTTCTTGCAAACATATAGCTGACGAATTGAAGACAAAGATTTACGAAATCCGAGAGAATGTTAGCCAGTTGGTCGAAGAAAAAGAAACACAGTCAAAGAAAGTGAAAGATTGCCGAAATCGATTACAAATGTTACGAAAAGAGTGTACTGAGTTAGTAGAACATACGAAAATTGTAATTGAAGATAAAAGAAGAGAAATGAGTAATTTAAAGGAACAACTCTCTAATGTTGTTCTGAGATTTGGTAATAAGCTGAATGAAACGAAAAATGATTCTGAAGAATTATGTAGGTTGCGGGCTCAAAACGAAAAACAGTCTAAGAAGTGTGAAAATTTGAAAAAGGAATGGGAAATTAGAACTGCGCAAGTTCATCAATTAATGTTATTAGTAGATGACTTGGAAGTAAAGCAGAAAAAATTGTTGGACGACAATAAGATGTTGCGAACTACGTTGCAGTCTAATAACATGCATTGGCTGGAGATAGAAGAAGATTACAAAAATAAATTAAAGAAACAAGAAGAAGAAGGTAGTATGCTTTCCAGAAAAGTTTCAGAGATGGCAGCTGAATTAGCGGCTGGAAACGAACAAATTTCGAGACTGAGGTATGATTTGAGGACCAGTATGAATCTGCCTTCAACCATCAAGCAGACAAAACAAGGAAATAAGGGTAAAAATAAAAACGAGTCACATCCTAATTATGAAGATTTTCAACAGGTAATTGAAAAGCTTAATGTAAGAGTAGCTGATCTCGAGAAGGAGAATCTGAAGATGAAAGTGGACAATGCAACGTTAAACGAAAATTTGAATGTAACGACGAAAGAAAAAACGAAATTAATTGAGGAAAACCGAAGACAAACTGATATTCAAGTGAAATTGAAAGAACTACATCGATTTCAGAATGAAACAATTGCTTCTCTTGAGTCAAAAATCCAGGATATTTTGAAGGATAAATATGACGAGTTAAAAAGTAATATTAATCCACACGAATCAATGGAAAATCTTGACATAAAGGCTCAACAACATTGCATGAAAACATCAAAAAAGTTGGAGGAACTAAGGATTTCTGAAAATAAAAAATGTCTGACAGATAAAATGTCGGTGGATAATGTTGATTTAGTTGTGAGTAAAAAGATCCAGAATTTGTTATTAGATAAGGAAGCTGTTGAAGCAGAAAACTTGGTGCTGAAACAGAAGGAAAAAGAGTTAAAATTGATGAATGCGGAATTTGAAAGAACTAAAAAGATGCAAGTTGAGATGATTTCGAATTTAGAATGTAAATTGTATCAGGTGGATTCCAGTAAAGCCGAGGTTGATAAACGTGTGGAAGAATTAATGTGTGTAAATGGAGAAATGATTGCAGAGAATAAAATATTGAAGGACAAACAAAATGAATTGATGCAAAGAATTGAAAGTTTACAACAATTGAATCAACTGCAGAAAGACAGGATTTCTGATTTGACAAACAAATTACAGTATCTAGAATCAGACAGAAACGACTCAAGGAGGTTAAATAGCGATATGCAAACACAATTGCAAACTTTAGAACAAACTAATCAGTCCTTAAAAGAAACAATTTCAAAATGGGAGAATAAAATATTGAGTTTAGAATCGGAAATTATTAACTGTAAGCATTCGAATAACGAATATGAAATTTTAGTACAAGCCTTACAATTAGAAAAGGAGCAATCTGAGATTCGTATATCCACTTTAGAAGTTATAAATAATCAATTCGCTCAAATGCAACAACAGTTATTAGAAGGCCAGGAACACTTAAATCAAAGGAATGCTGACATGCGGAGATTAAATGATACAGTGTCTACATTCCAAAACAATATAATTCGACTTCAGAAAGACTATGACAATACAAAGAGAAGTCTTGAAGAACAATTAAAAGTTAATGAATTACTTTCAAATGAAAATAAGGTGCTATCAAATAAGCAAACTGAAATGATTAAAGAAAAACAATGTTCACAAATTTGTGAAGATAAAATTGTTTTTGATCTTAAACAAGAAATACAAAATTTGCAGTCAAAGAAATCTGAGTCAGATAATCGATACAGTGAGCAGGTAAAAATTAGTGAAGATCTCAGCTTGGAAATGGGAGTATTAAGTAACGAAAAAGAATGTCTTTTAAAGAAAGTACAAACTCTCGAAGAAAATCATATGAAATTTGAGAAGTATAAAGCAATTTTTGATGAAGAAAAAGAAGAATTAAGTAGAAATCACGAGAAACAAAAATTAGCGTTAAAAGAAATGTATGAAAATTGCTTATCTGAATTCGAGCAAAGGTGTGCAGACTTAAACGCAGCAAATGCTGATATTGTGATTCAAAAATCTCAAATAGAAAAATTGGAACTTGCAATTACAGAGTTAATAAAAGAAAAAGATAATGTAGATAATAAGTTGAAAGAAGTAGAGATAGTTAATAATAATTATCAAGAAACGATTACCAGTCTAACTTGCACAGTTGACGAATTACGTTCCAAGCTTCAAGATTATGAACAGTCTCAATTAATGGTAAATTCTTTGAATGATAAGCATAAAGAAATATTAGTTCAAAATAATCTGTTATCAGAAGAGTGCAATAGCATGAAGTTAAAGTATGAAGAGAAATTAGGACAAGTTGAGTTGGAGTTGAATAATTTGTATATAGAAAATAGTAATTTACAAAAAAGTGTTACTAACTTATCAACAGAGGTAAAGGTAGCAGAAGAGTTGAAAAAAATTGTTGATGAATTGAAGACACAGTTAGGAAAAAAGTCGGATGAAGTAATGGGTTTACAAGGAACTAATAAAGATCTTTTGAATCGTTTACAAGAAATGAATGAAAAAACTAATAATCTGATTTTAGAGTTAGACAAATTAAAAGAAAATGAAGTACAAAAAGTTGGACAAGATGCTATTCTTAAAGAGATGAATGGTAAATTGCAAGAAGAGTTACAAATAAATAAAGACAAAAATAAACAACTGGAAGCTCAGTTAGATGAAACATTGATAACTTTCCAAACAAAGGAATCTCAAATAAGGAAAGTTAACGTAGAATTAACAAAAGAAGTTGAAGAGTTAAAGAACGAGATAAGTGTAAATAATGAAGAACAGTCTATGAGACTCAAGCAATTAGCAAAGGAATTTCAAGCTCAATTACATGACAAAGATGAGGAATTACAAGCTGCGTTGGAAAAACGTTTTGGTAAAAGATTACTATCTGTTTAATTTATAAATTTCAACAATGTTCTTTTATATTATTGTTTTATTTTCAAATTCGTAGACATTATTTTTAAAACAAGGTTTTATATATATACAGATCAACAGCAGAGTTATGAATCTGAATTAATCAGGCAGTATAAGGAACAGCTAAAGGATTTCCAAGTAGAACTAACTACAAAATCTGAACAAATTGAAAATTTAATATTAGAAAATAAACAAAATTTGGAATCAAAACAAGTGGAGGCAAATAAATTAACGGAATCGATTGACTTGTTGAAAAAGAATCATGAAAGTGAGCTGAAAGAAGCTGAACGAAAATGGAAAACTATATTAGAACAAACTACCGTCCACTTGGAGGCAAAGCATGAGCAGGAAATTAACGAATTAACAAATGAGTGGCAACATGAGAGGAAAGTGAGTGTATCGCGCATATATAAATATATGCCATATATATTTTACATCAATAATTACGATTCACATTTAATTTTCTTGAGCTATAGTTTATTATATTATTACTCATATATTTATTCATATTCATTATTATAATTTCCATTTTTTTATTTAACTTTCAGACCCAAGTTTCAACCGAAATTTCACCGGAGGTATTTTATTTTATTTTCAATCATATCATCATTCTGATTTATAATTTTTAATTTTCATTAAACATGAATATTTACTCTTTAAATTTAACTTCATTTCTAATTATTTATTTTATAAAATTAAGGAATTGGAAAATACTTCGCGAGTTGCAATGGCGGCTGTACAATCAAATACTGGATCTTTTCATACGTTACAACAAACACTTTTGTCCCAAAAACGAGAACTAACAGAGTTACGAAAACTAGTTAAATTGCGACACGAGACATTGGAAGATTCAACTGAAATTGAATATCTGAGGAACATTCTTTACGAATATATGATGGGCAAGGAAACGCTTGTTCTTGCAAAAGTGATTGCAGCAGTTGTAAAATTTGATCACGAACAGACTTCAAAGATTATTAAAAAGGAAGAAGATAAATTAACATTGGTAGATATTTTTAATTTTTAGTATAAAACCATATATAAACCATTATCTCAATTACATTATTTATTTAAAACAAAATTATCTGTTTTTAGCTTGGATCCCTCGGTCTGTCTTGAGAACAGTGGAAATTACTTTCATATAACAAAACTCCAATGCTAAATAATTTTTTTAATATTAACCGTTCGGTGTAAACCAACGTTTGAGGCATTTATCAAGCAAAAGTCTTTTAGATTTAATGTTATAAATACTTGTAAATATAAGATGATGTAACATTACTTATGAAAATTAACTCATCATGTAATTCAATTAACTGAACTGATTCCAGATACACTGCGACAATATATTCGTAACGTAGATAAAATCATCTCTTTAGATCAAATCTTTAAGTTTGTGTTTTTTGTTATTTTATATTGCTTTCTCGTTTTTTTGGATTCTTTTTAATTTTTATAATATAATAGAATGTGATACGAGTTGTTAAATTTATATTAAAATACATGAAACGGGGTTATTGAATCATAAATTATATAATCAAGAGTTATAATAAAAACATGATGTAAATCAAAAAGTTTTATTCAATTAATTTCTCTATAGTACATTATATAAATCCAGCACAATTACATTAAATTATTTGCTGTTGAATCTAAATTACTATCTAAGGAAGTTATATTTTCACTAACATGTTCCTTCAATTTCAAAGCGAAAAAATTCCGTCTTTCTGAAATCAACATGTTTTTGAAAATATACCACTTTGAAATTTGTTCGCCTCGATCTGTAAATGCATTTTTTCCATTATCAGGCATGAGAGGTCTAATAGCCATATTTCTTTGTAATATTTTATCATAAAACTCAAAACCCCCTTTAATATATTGTGGTCCTTTAGTTGCCAGAATTTCGTTCACTTTCTTCTCTCTTCTATATGTAAAATAGTTGTCTTGATACCACCACAAAGTACCACAAGCAAGAGCACAACAGCTGTATATTAAAACTCGTATAAATGGTTTGTTTAGTGCTAGCTTGAACTTTTTATATATACTTAAGTAAATATAGCTCGTTCCTATGATTAATGCAGGGTAACTATAAGTTTTACGCATCAAATCATAATTCTGCGAAGAAATAATTTCATGTGCTATTGAAAATTTTTTTGCTTCTTCGGAGAGAATAAGTGTGTTCAAAAATACTTGAGCAGTTGGCCTGCTCCAATCTACTGGTTCATTAGAAATAAAAATCTTTCCAGAATTCATTTCTGCCATTTTACTATATGCATAAGTTAAAGGTATGCCGATTTTTACACCACTTTTGTATTGTGCAGAACCAATAACATATGTGTCTAAACCAATAAACATGAATGGTTCATAAGTAGTTTGTTCTTCCTTAGGAATGTTAAGATCTTGAAGAACTTTTTTAAAGAGAAGATTGATTTGTGGATGAATTTCAATTGGTTTTGTATTTCTAGAAACAATAGTACAAAAAGTAGTTGTTTATTTATGATTTAATAATATTTGCAGAATTACTGATTATAAAGATATCTGCAAATATTTGTATACACATATTTAGATATACAAGTTCTTTTATACCCAGATGCATTAAATCATGACCTAAATAGATCAACAATCCTGCTTTTTTGCCATAATAAAAGTTGTCTAGTTAAGTCATGATTCAATGCAACTGGGTGTACAAAGAAATCATTAGTTAACAATAATTACAATACATTTATAGTTCTAGTGTTTTTTTTGTTTTATTTATTCTTGTCTACAAATGTAAATAAAATTGTAATTAACAATGTTATTGAATTGTATATATTATTCGTTATTTTTACAAATATATATATATATACACACATATTTCTATGAGTATCATAATAATAATATTTTTTCAACTTACTCATGCATACAAAAAATGTTTTTATGCTTATCAATAAATTCAGTATGTGCAAAATGATGAGCGGAAAACGCTACAACACTAGATGCCATCGTTACACCCATAAACCAATGTTGTTTTAATGGAATCTTTATTAATTCAAGTAAAGACATTTTTTAATTTTTTTTATAATTTATATAACAATAAAATTAATTAATTTTTAAGTAATCCAAATGACGGAGCTACTATATACAAATACAAATATATTAGGTTATTGTTGTTGTTGGAAATTGGTCTCAAGCCATAGAAACTTATATATATTAGGTTATATCACTATGGCTATTCGGTCGGTAATTTACTGAAAGTAACGAAACTACACGGTAGATAGTAACCTTGATCGTGCATCTTTATTCTTTTCAAATTAGTATGTACATTTGTCCTTTTTTAGCAAATTACTGGCAGTACTTTCAGTCAATTTCCGCACGCAGCCTATACGACAGATCACTGTATATTGTATAACGCTGAGGCTGAGTTCTAAAATGACCTTTCAGTACTGAAACAATGAGATAAAAATATGAAAACAAATAATTAGGAAAAAGACAAAAGTGCTGAAAATCAATTTTAGAACTCAGCCCATGTAAGCATGCTGGCCACGTGGTTACGTGTCTCAACTTGTTCGTTGAAAATTGGATGTTGGAGTTCAATTCTCGTTTAAATGCTTGGTTTAATAAATATGAAATAATAAATTAAATAAGTAGATTATTAAACAAAGAAATTTTTTTTCTATTAATTACTTCTTCTAAATTAAAATAATATCCTTGAAATATTAAATGAATATTCCCACAAAGTTAAAATAATATTACTGGAACATTTAATTATTAATTAAATATTATTTAATTAAAATCTAGGAATATTATTCCTAGAATGTTAAAAAAATATCCTAAGAATATTAAATTACTATTCCTATAATATTATTTTAATGCGGGCACAGAACATTGTTAGGACCCTATAAAGGAATAATATTATTAAATATTAAATAATATTCGTAGAATATTCGAAGTTATATTATTAAAATATGCCTGTAATATTAGTTACTATTACTTGAATATTATATGAATATACTACGAATTAACTAATGTCCGTTTTAAATAATATTTGTTGAATATTATACGAATATTATTATAACATTTTCAGTAT
>JABFQC010007169.1:0-10254 GCA_022817085.1 Psilanteris sp. ZL-2020
TCGTTTCTCCGTATATTTTTTTAATTTCAAGTTTCCATTTCATTTTGTTTTGATTTCGTAATTTTGAATAAAGAACCGTCATACTTTAAATCTCCAACAAAACACTTTTATTATTTTTACTTCCTAGAATGCAACACAAATGATATATTAATTATAATAATATAATATTATATTAATATATAATATTAATTGAAATTGATAATAAGGAGAACAGGGAATTTAAGATTGATAAAACACAATTGTCTTTCTGATTTTTGTATTTATTATTAAACAATTATTTGTAAAATTATCTATTCACATTAAAGTCTAAACAATACACGGAACAACTTACGCACTTTTCTTAATACAGATGACGATCTGGCAACGGATAAGAACGAAAGAGAGTGTTTTCACAAATGTTCGCGATTATATACTCTATCTTTCCGAAAGTTTTGCAACTGTTCTAGAATTTTCTTGAAATATATTTTTTAGAAAGTACTTGAACGTTTTTCTTTGTACACGTGTAACACAAGTCTCATACTTTACACATTTCGGGATGTTGAGATAATAAACAGCAATAATCAAATAAATTATCGATTACAGCATAACAGATTTAATGTTTTACATTTCTAACAAAAAGTATTTAAATTGTTTTTAATAATGTTAATTGTTTATAAATTTGATATAATACTTTTCATTAGTGTTTCGAATAATTTATTTATGGAAGAGTTAATCAAAAATTATTTTTTAATTGTTTATTTTATATATACGTTTTAGTATTTCAGAGCTATATATATATATGCGAAATACTTAGCATATCGTAACATTATATTTGTTTTTACAGCATACCAATCTGTCGTAAGTACGTGACATGAGTTAATTAACAAATTATTAGCCGAAAGCAAATGGGGATATGTAAAATACGTTTATTTCTTCATGCAAACATATTTAGGTGTTTTGCAGATCCGGTTTTATCCTTACAAAAAAGTTTTAACCGAGAACAATAAAGGAGATTTGGAGTAACCGTACCGAGTTGGGATAAACGTGAAGAATCCGAACAATTGTTTTAGTCGGAAAAAAATAACGTTTCGATTGATTTGCTTGTAAAACAACATCCCAGAACACTTCATTCGAATGACTGGTTTTCTTAACGAGACTTCTTGAACTTATTGAAAGCTTGCCATCGGTTGAAGAAAATTTACAGTAGTCAGCGCTTTTTCGATGATCGAGCAAAGCTTTCCAGCGAGTTCAAAAGACAGCCGCCTACGAAAAGAAGTTGAAATTTTTGTTTTCGCTCGACGCGTTTCATACTGTTCGGAAGTATTTGTCGAGACCATTTCGAATATCAGTCCTTCAAAATGACGAATTTCGTGAGCAAAGGACCGAAGAAAGAATGAAAAGAAGTGAGAAGTAAGAAAAGAATAAGTAAAATAAAAATAAAAAATAAGAGAGAAAAAAGTTTCGTAGAGAGGGTGTAAGAAGGGGGGAGGGAGTATAACGGCTCATCGGGTTCATGGAACATATTAGTCGTGTGTTCTTTGAAGGCACCAAGAAGCTTTTCTCGATCAACGAAAGCGCTGACTTCACGGAGTTTTCTTTGACATTAAAACAAAAAGCGACAAAAACAGGAGAAAAGGTTCGTGAAAGGTATTTAAAAAACGAGCGCTGGTAAAAATTACGCGAAAAAGTAAATAAAAATTGCGCCGTAATAAAAATGAAAAAGCGCCCGGAACTCAAGAGAACGACGCTATAAAAGATCAGTCAACCATGACGTTGGTTTACGTCGAACGATATTTAATTAACTCTGGTGGCTAGGTAAACGGGTTTATTCGAGAACCGGGTTTGACGCGCCGTTCGATATTACGGCATAAAGCATACCTGTAATCCGATAATCTTGTCGATTTCGCGACACTACTTTGACGGTTAAAAGTTTCGTCGTATTTTGTCAACCAAACCGATATTAGTTCATTCACGCAATGTATAATGCGGCGCGTCAATTGTCCCGTTTTATACGTTCAACTAAGACCTATTCTTCTTTTCGCAATAATCTGCCCGCTTTACAGTTCCGCCATTATGTTAACCCGAATGCACCCTCGATCGGATAATTTTGCTTTCAGTTTTAATATATTCTTTAAACGCTTGTGTCAAAACACGACTACGTATTTTACGTTTAAATGTTTAATCAGTCGATGTGTAACCGAATTCACATTGTATAATTATGGCAAACTAATATTTTAATCAGATTAAACGTAATATTATATTTGCAACACTTTGCCTGTCAATACAATTATTTTAATAATCCCATATGCTAGGATGCAACCAAATTTAGTAAATATATATATACATATATGTTTTTTATTATTTACAGTATTTACATTTTTACCTCAAAAAGCGAATTCTTGTTTAACGTGCTTGTCTAAAATTCAACGAATTTTAAAAGTTTATTCAAAAAATATTATTTCCTCGTTTTTTAATAGTTTAAATTCTGTCTAATAATGATAACAATCAAATGTTTATTTAAATTTTTACACCGTTAATATGGGTAATTAAATTAATTTAAAACTCAAACTTGATTGTTAACGCAATTAATATAGAATATTTTTTTATTTCAAAAACTATTATACGGATTACGAATTATACTACTTCATTTATTTCTTTCAGCTTGTCCACGTTTCGTGTCCAGCACACATATAGCATTAAATATATTTAAAAATCGAAAAAGTATTCAAATATATTCATAATACGTATCACAATGATGGTGAACATTTTTTTTATCAAACTTTATTTGAATTTATTTTTGATGTACATTAAATGCATTTAAAATTTATTTATCCCGAGAATCATATTACTCATTGGAATACATTTTAATAATTACGGACCTAAATTTAAATAGACGAATGAAGCGTGGTCCTAGCTACTTTTAGGATTTCAAGATTTATATAACTATAACATCGTATTTATTAGACTTAAAATTTAATATTAACAAAGCAATATGTATGTATACATATTTATATAATGCAAAAATTGTTAAAATTATAGCAACATAAATTTATAAAACTTGATCGTTATTTATGCACACGCGGTGTGTATTTTATATCCAAAATTATTAATTTACAAGAACACAACAAACACGTTTGATTGACTTAAAATTCAATTATTTTGATATAAATAATCACATTTCTTTCACATTATTTATACTATAATAATAATTATATTGTAATCATACACTATATATTCCTATATAAATATTTAAGTATAATTAGTTGATAGATTAATAGATTGCTTATTTAGATTAATGACATTTCTCATTATTATTACAGCACAATTATTATTACATTCAAAAACATTGTGTTGTGTAATTAGATTCATCAATAACAAATTGCAACAAATACATGTTATTCGCTATAAATGATACACCTCTAGGTTTTATTTCAAATGCTACTCAAAAGAATTAAGTCGGAATAATACCAAAATAGAAGCATACATCTTAAAATATGTCACAAGTCGCCATGAAAACTCAAAAACGTAGCGCCTGTTATATGACGATGTTGAAGTAGTAAGTTCAATGAATAAGTCCACGAACTTTAAGTAGAGTAATCGATGTATAGTCGTCCATGAGATATTCTTGCTGCATATCGACTATTATCTCATCTATAGCATCAACTCGTAAAACTTGAATTACGAGTTCAAATACAATAGGTGCCGTTATATTTACCTTAACCATGAATTATTCATCGTGAGACGGGATTTATTGTTTCATTATATTACTTAAGTCTCCCTTTTTGTTGTCATTACGCGTGACGCGCTTCCGCGCAAACAAACATCGACAACTATAACATCTACATTTCACCAAATCTATTTAATAGTATCATCATTAAACAATCATATCATAAATTTAAATTCAGATTCGTATTAACTACAAAGATATTTGGTTATTTGCAATAATTAAATATAATATAATTGATTTAATTGACGACAAAAGAACGATGTCGACAATTTTGAAAATAAAATGCAGTTTTAAATTACTCGGGTGACTGTCTAAGTATAATCAAATAATAATTGTGCGATATTTTATTAACGATTTGATTCTTGTGAATAATACATCGGAATATAAAATGATTCTGTAACTTTCATAAAAACAGCATTGCGGTATAAAATATTCAGAAATTTCAGAACACAAACATATTAAATTAACGGATAAGTTTTTAATTGATCACGCAGATTAATTGTTAACATCTTATTGGGGGTTTCCATGCATTTCTAATCAAAGTAATCATGGATAAACTTTCGAATTAGCAGTTTACGGCGTACTTACATGCCGTAATTCAGCTAACACAATCTTGCTTAACAGCTTGTACGTGTTCGTGAATGCATTGTATATACGTAAGGTTTGCATATACGTTTTCTTTTTCTTTTTCCCTTTTTTTTAGTTTTGTTTCTCAACTAAAAGCCAATTCCTTGAATTATAAATCGTTCGCCAAAAATAAACCGAACGAAAAAAGGCAACGTCAAAATTATTTTCTGCGACAAGTATAATCAACTCGGCGCACCTTATTTGGGTATATCGACCGCGGTTTGCTTCATTTAATATTCACAAATAAGTGCCAGACAATGCATTCTTTCGACTTATCATTAAGTTATCTGCATAAGACGATTATCGTTGTTCATTAGGCCAAATATATATACCTGAATCGCCGAGCCACGTTAGGTTACGAGATTAGATTAGGTTAAGGTCGAAAGGTTCGAGTGCAGCTAGTACCAAGGGAGGCGCAAAAAGACGCCGAATGAAAGGAGTGAGTCCCTCAGGTAATTTCTGCAGGGGTATTATATAGAAGGGAGATGGCGCTGCTGACGCGCGGCAGATGTTCCGAGCAACCTTATTCGCAAGGAGGTAAGCGCCGTATCTCGAAAGTAATTACGGATTACGCAGAATTGTAACATCTTACTGAAAGGATTCTCCGTAAAAAGCATCATAGGTGATGCTACAATCAAAAGATAGAGAATCCAATCTTCTTACCACGATAATAAGAAAATCGCAAAAGGAGTTCGCATTTAACAACCCAGGGGGCGCTTGGCAATATTTCTATGTTACCATTTGTTTAAATACCTTATTCATATTTACGTTTATCATTATTATGACATTTATAATTTAATTTTGCAAACCGCGCGTTATTTCATCGAAATCAATACCCCTCGAAACATTTGCGTTTAATTAATTAATTTTTACATGGATTAATTCAAATTTAATTTCACAAATTGTTTCTTGCGTAAAAAACCTAATTAGTTTCAATCAACAAAATCGTAATTACTTTTATCACAAAGTACATATCTGACATCTTATTAGTGCCACTATATTAGAATAATGTATTTATATATACCGAATCCAAACATATATATATTAATAACACGGCAATAAAATGGATAATTACACGCCGAGTTAAATAAATAATTAATATATATTCTATTGTTTAAATATCAGTGAACAAGTAGCGGGTTATTTATATACGTTGAAGTAAAATTATTAAATTAACATTGAAACGTTATTAACAAACTGCATTCGGAAAACGGACGAAATGACATTTAAAACGGAAATTCAAAAACCTCGGCAATCCGAATAATTTTTCAATTAATAATCCAAGAGCATGCACCGATGGGATTCGCTCATCTTTTGACCTACCGTGAAATCAATATTTCATCGCGGCCGTATTTCGCCGAAATTCATGCGATTTTACAACAAAAATTGTATATAAAATAGCGTTCCCGCGACCGTGCGATTTGTTTCGCGAGTCACTCGAAATTCTCTTTGCGCGCAAAGTTTCTCGTTTCATAAAACGATTCGCCTTTTGGGACACGTCGAAACGCGTCTCGTTACGCGGCATTGTTCGCCGACGAGACCATTGTTAGTCGTTGTATTCTTGGGCCTCTCGGTACACCAAATTTCCTTTTGCCTTCAGAAACCCCCGAACGCAACACGTGACAAACTTATAATGCAAGCGCTATTAACGTATTTTGTCATTCACGTTCGTGCATATTCCATGCATTATACAGCAAACGATAAACTTTTTTGTCGGCGTTTAACACCGAGTCATTTGAGTTGCAAATGTTTTTGTCGCGTCTCATTCCGTCGCGAGCACCCGAGCGGCTCGGGCAAAATAATGAACCCGTCCCGAATGGGGCTGCAAATGGACCGGTAACCTTTGACCGGCCGAATCCGGGCGACCGAAGAAAAAGAAACGAGATCGTCGTTAATTAATAAACACCTGACGCGCGATGTGCGCGCGAACGAAAGCTACTGCAAAAACGAAGCGCAAATTTGACGCAGCGTTGCGCAGTTTTTACACGACCTTACACGGTCCTAATTCAAAGCATACTTTTATCGACGCCAGCACTCGCTTTAAGTTTCATTTTGCCCGGTGCATTATATAAATAATTATTTTCGTTCGCGCTCGCGTCTGTTTTCGTATTTGAAACGCTATTGTTTGTGTTTGTTTTTGCAAGGGCGTAATTGTGTTTTCAAATAGAAATGACTCTCGCGGCTCGATTGTCCGGAACAAAATGTTTTCAATGACTCAATTTGATGCTCGAATTAATCCAAATTAATTCCCCGCAAGATCTCCGAAACCAATGCATACGTTAAACGCTTAATCCACGCCCTGTAATTTTATCCTTGAAACGGCTCATAAATCGAGCTAACGCGGAATTTTATTTGACCGTCATTTCAAACCGAACGTTTAATGATTTTTACTTTCGCTTTTATTGATTATGCCGCCACTTTGATTCGCGCGCCTTTTTTTATTTGTTTTTTTTTTAATTCGAACCGCTTTTATGGCTGCGATGTTTCGCGCTCTAATGTTTCCAACTCGTAAACGTCTCGGGTGTATAAATAACGCCGAAATAGCATTCAAACTTGTGCAGTTA
The DNA here is from genome assembly GCA_022817085.1 of Psilanteris sp. ZL-2020. Lineage (NCBI taxonomy): Eukaryota > Metazoa > Arthropoda > Insecta > Hymenoptera > Scelionidae > Psilanteris > Psilanteris sp. ZL-2020. The sequence goes on from JABFQC010007169.1 coordinate 6,898, forward strand.
ATAGCGCTAATCTTATCAGAATATCAAGAAACAAGACAAAAAGCACAGCGAATACAAAACCGACGAGATCCGACGGTGTCGCGTGACTGGCACAATAAGCGACGTCAACCGATGATATTTACGTAAACAGAAAAGCAGACACACCAATGCTCGTGATTGATTGACAGTCTCCTCGAGCGCACGCAAAAATATAGATCTCTTCGTGCCGATCTTCGGTGTCGACATATATTTTCTTAAATACATAAAGTCAATTTCAATCAACGCCTTTTAAACCGTTCACCAATAATCCCGCGGTAATGTCGTGTGAAAACAAATTCGCATTAGCATACGTTACAAATTATTGCAAATAAATATTGCGTCGCGTTATAATATTTATCGCGAGACACGATATATCACAAACGTCTGACAGTAAGCGACGAATAAAAACGGAGAACGATGTTGTTGGTTTATCTTATCGAGCTAATCTAATCGGACTGTTTTCATGTTTTTGTTACAGGTGAGTGCCGAAACAAAATTCAATTGTACTCCATAAATGAATGGTAAGCGTATTTTAAACGAAAGCGTTTAGTAAATGAGAGTTCATAAACGTCCGAATTAATTACAATTGCAACTTAAAATAACGCCCTTATGTAGCTGCGCTGCCGCGCCACTTCTCGCAACGACATCCTGCCAGTTAAGCGGCTTTGATGTAGTAGCTAGTTGGAGTAGTATGCTTCTGCAAATTGCATCTTCGTATTTTTGTAAAAGAGAGCGTTATGATCGATCGCAGTTTGAAAACTAGTTTACTTAACGTTGTGAGTACAAACGCGAACTTGTTATTGGGTGCGAGTAACTAGTTTGACTGTGACTGCTCTAAGATTCTGCTAAGAAAACGTCTTCCAACGGTTTGTTTAATTTCTGTTTGTTAACTGTACAATTACAATTAAACTCTCCGAATTGAAAAACGTATTGATTAACATTTCGACGATTTGCCCAAACTTTGTTACTTAAGAATTTTGGTTTTTTGTGTTTTTTTTTTGTATTATACACGGACACGGAACTTTTATCATAATAATCGTGATGCTTCATCAATTTTATAATTAACTACAATGACGACAAGTTCTACAGGGAAAACACACATTCAAGGAATTGTCTAATACCGAGAAATGAGCTTCACCACCGAACACTCCTCAGACATCTAATTAGTACATCACCCTCTTCATCATCATACCACCATAGTATTCTGCTACTTGCTTATAACGAAATCGTCAGTGTAGAATGAAAGCGCGTTAAAAGCAATAATTTATTTTTCGACTTGAAATTATTAATACAATTGTTTTATATTTTTTAATTAAGCCCGTATTTTGACTATTATATTTTCGCGCAATATATTTAACTAGTAGACTTTAGTAAAACGCGGTCTCTTTTATAAATCGTATTTAACGCTTGAAATTAAACTGTATAAATGAAAACTATAATTCACGATCAACCCATATTTGAAACGACCATCGCTTATTATCATAATGGGCGAACAGTTGTCTAATAACACTAAAGCTACATTAATTTCAGTAATGCTGAATATTTGCAATAAATTAGTTATACGAGATAAATAAGTAAATAAATAAATTCAATCAAAACTGTATGCGTCATTTTATAAGGTATGCGTGAATTCACATTTTCACTCAATTATTTAATATTTGCCTAAAACGAGAAAAATTAAATTAAAAGTATAAAAAATTCGTTAATAAAAAAATTTTTATTAATTTTTAATTCGTTAATTTTAGAAGTTTATATGTTTTATATTTATATATTCTCGTATAAAAACGGTAATAATGTGTATAATCTATTTTAGAAGTGCGTAATGCGCTTGTATATGTATATATATATATAAATAATTAGTTACATTAAACTTTTTGATTTATGCAGAATCTTAATTAAATGATGGTAGTCAATCAGTTTCCAGTTGCTTGTTTTTTATATACCAAGCGTGCATTCTAGCTAAGAAGTTGATAGATGCGATTGCTTAGTACAATTGCAATTCTAAATACCTTGTTTAAATTCAAAGTTTTTGTCTCGCTTTATTTATTATCACCCGAACATACCATAAACGCATCTATATAAATTTTTATTTTAAACCGTGATCTGATAAATAATTGAACGAATTAATTGTACAATCTGCGAACAAAGATATCAAAGTCACAAAGTTGTTACATTAAATCATAACCGAAATTGCAATACTTTTCGCTCTTTCTGTTTTATATTCCACGACTATACGTACAAGAAAATAATTTCATTCACAGAGTAAACACAGTTATGAATTGCCAATGACGATTTACGTTTCTACAACGTAAAGAACTTTTTATTTTTCATTGGCTTTTCGTAAAATGTTGGTCTTGATCTGATATGAATATGGTTATACTGCGGAAATGAGAAATCGGGAACATAAAAGATTTTTTTCAGCATAAAAGTCGGAACGAAAACAGGGTTTTTCGATCTTGTCTCGATTTCCTTATCGGCCGGGGTCACCTTTGATCTGTACGCAAAATCGATGACTCGTAAAACCTGCCTGGCGTTTGTACGAAGACGGAACTCTGAAACGTTCACGCGCTATCCAACTACGCACTCGAAAGTATATTTCCGCGGAATTTGATTTACATTCAGGATAGAGTCTTTTTGATCCTTTATATTCGGCAAAATGGCATTCACAATGGCTACGAAAACGTGCATATGAGTTATTGCTATACGTAGTAAGGTTTGTTATCCTGTCAATGAATCAAAATGTTTTGTCAACGATGCTGATTACTTCTTTATAATATATACATAAATGTCACGTACGTTACAAATTAATTAACAATTACAAATATATATAAAAAGGGACGAATTTTGTAATTTAATCGAATGGCGGTACAATTTTTACCGAACGCGTAATAGTGTTTAATAAATGAAAAATGCTTCTAAATAAATCATTTTTACCAATAAAAACTAAATAATATTGATAAAAGACAATTTTGCATGATAATTAAAGATACTTTTCGATACGTTATACAATTTTTTTGTATTTATTTATTTTACAAACACAATTATTCGCAATCATATTTTTTTACTCTATTTCCACCAAACGCTATTATATCGGTCGATTGTTTTACTTATAAATCACATAAATTTCTAATTTGCTATAATTGATTTTTTTAAATTGGACGTATATAAAATATAACGGGTTTTTTAAATAACAAATTTTAATTAATCTATTTCATCATATTTCCTTTTACAAGTTTCACAATTTATGTTCATATTTATTTGGCTTAACATTCTGCAAAAAAAACGTAAATAATTAAATATTATACGCATGAATAATCCGAACGCCTAACGCGTCTCTAT
>JABFQC010007170.1:0-10254 GCA_022817085.1 Psilanteris sp. ZL-2020
GGTATATATTAACATTAATTATATCTATATGTAGAGATATATAGATATGTATATTGTAATATACATTTTTGTTGACAGTATGGTGCATTGGATAGAGTGACAGAACTGATAGAAAGTGGTACTGATGTAAATCAACCTGACATTGATTCTGTAACTATTTTGCATTGGGCTGCAATTAATAACCGAAAAAAAATTGTTAAATATCTCATTGCTAAAGGCGCAATAATTGATGCTGTTGGTGGAGAACTAAGCGCCACGCCTTTACATTGGGCTACAAGGTAAAACTATACTGATTAAAATTTAAATATCAATTATATTAATTTAAATTAAAAATTTCAGTTTCAAATCACTTATGAGTTCTTCAAATTTAATACATTATGCAAAAATACATGTTGTAAAGTTATGTATGTATTTATATTTCCATAAAATTGTAGTTTAAATTTTATATTTTACATTTAGTCGATTAATGCACACATTCTGAAATCATCAAAAAAACTAAAACTTTATAATTTTCAATACTGTACTTCATATATATTATTATAATATAGAATAATATAAAAATATTAATTACCTAATCTAATAAAACATTTACCTATACATTATACACTCAAATTTGATTTATTATAATCATAAAATCAATTTTGAAATTCACATTTATAAAATAAATTACGAATTACGATATATATATATTTTTAATAATAGTACAAATGTATTGTTTACAATAAGAAAACTTTACATAATTTTAGACAAGGTCACTTAGCTGCAGTTGTTATATTAATAAGAGCTGGTGCTGATCCGACGTTACGAGATGGTGAAGGTGCATCTTGTATACATTTGGCAGCTCAATTTGGACATACAGCTATTGTAGCTTACCTAGTCGCAAAAGGAGTCAATCCAAATATGCCAGATAGAAGTGCCATGACTCCATTAATGTGGAGTGCTTATAAAATAAATAGGTAAAATCAAATTATATTTGTACATATTATAAAATATAATATATTGTATATTTTATTAATTATTTATTAATATATTAATTAATAATTTATCAATTAATTGTATTTATTAATTTTATAGTTTAGATCCAACCCGTTTATTGCTTACTCTGGGTGCTTCACATTCCTTAACTGAACACTTACATGGCAATACAGCACTTCATTGGGCTATAATTGCAAAAAATAATATAGCAATATTAACTCTAGTTCGTCATGGAGCATCGTTAGATGTTCCAAATTTTGAAAATGAAACACCAATGACTTTATTGGCTCCCCATATCGGAGCTGCGTGGTTGGGTCACAAAATTACTGAAGAGATTAAAGAGAAACAAGATCGAAATAAAACTTGGTGTAGAGATAAAGTGAGTTTTACTTGTAATACTAAATTAAAGAGTAGATAAACTAATTTTCAAAATACTGATTATTTTAATTTAATTTTAATATTATTTTAATTTAATTAGATAACAATAACAGCATTATGTAAATAAAAATGTTTTGTGCTTTACTGTGTTAATATATTTACATTAAATTGAACATATTGCATTCTAAATTTTATTCTTTCACTTTAATTCAAGTGGTAAATTTATGTCAGGTTACCTTGAACATACTATACACATTTATATTTATTGATGGAAAATTATATATTTCATTTTTCTATAAAAAAGGACAATTATATCCATAACTGTGATACAAAATAAATAATAATTTCTCTTTTGTTACATAAACAAATAATTATTACACAACCGTACATAAATATTGTATGTATAATAAAAATAATTTAACATGATAATTAATGCATATTTTAGAAAATACGATGGCATTGTATGGCTGGTACACCATTTGTAATATTTTATGCAATAGGAATGGTTTTTGAAAGTGGATTTGACTATTTAATAAAACTAGTGGCACTTGTTACCATATATTTAGCAGTTTATTCAGCAAATCATTTTATATTTGATGAAAGGCTCTGTCGCATTTTGCCAATATCTGTTTATTTGGCTACTAAGGTAATAATTGTTTTAATATAATATAATATAAGTAAGTAAGATGTTTACAATTCTAAAAAAGTAATTTAAAAAAATATAATTACAATTAATGTTAACATGCATTATTACAATAAATCTATATATATATAATTATTTCTTTTTTAATTTCTAAATAAATACATATATATTTTTTACATGTTGATTTACGTTGAAATATATATACATATATAAATTATTATTTTTCTTTACATACATTTTTTTAAATTACATATGATTTATATTAAAAATAAATGGAAAACTAATAAATCGAACAAATACTGATTTTCTCATATTAGTATTTATTAAAAAACAAAAAATATTAATATAAAACTAAATTTAATAATTATTTTTATTATAATTTTATATCAATGTATGATAAAATATATTTGTATTTGTATATTTGAAATAATTGTATACTAATTATAATAATAATAATCTTTATTTAAACCTTTGGTTTTTTTATCTAATTGAATTACATTTCACATATAGATCATTAAATATGAAAAAAAGAGAAATGTCTTAATGTAAAATATATAAAATATACAATATATGATATAAAATATATAAATATAAATAAATACATAAATAAATAAATAATTATATCTTCAATAAATAACTAAATAATTACCAATCAATTAATATATAAAGAGATAAATAATACATAATTATACATTACAAATCAAATAAACGAACAGTTATGTATTTATCTATATCCATTTATCCATATTTTAAATACTTTTAAATTTCGTATATATCTTAATTCATTTGGCAACCGATTATATATTTTTACCCCTTTATAAAATAAATTATTTTGTGCTGCTGTGGTTTTACAAAACATTATTCTCAAATCATTTTCCTGCCTAGTAGTTCTTCTGTTGTCATTTACTTCGTCAAATATCAAACAATGATACAAATAACTAGTAATATACATACATTTATAAATAATCTCTGTCGAATTGATAAAAAATATAATGCATTCAATATTTCATTGATACTTGTATCTATTACATTTGAATATAAATCTTAATGCTCTATTTTGTTGTTTTTGAATTCTGCAGAGATCATTTTCATTAACATTCATCAATATCGTAGAACAATATTCAAAATAGTATCGTAATTTATAAATATAATTTTATATCCAATAAATATATATTTATTATTAATATATATTTATAAAGTAAGCAATAATTTTTTGGTGAAATCAGTATGTTATAAAAATATATGACACTAAAGTATGTACATGTGCATTTTACATAAATCTATAACATATTATCATAAAACATACAAAAATAATCACCTACCACATTTTTATGATTTCTATTTCTATTCTAACTAATAGATTTCTAAGTAATTTTTATTTTAAACGCATTTGTTAACATTATACCAGACCTATGCAACGTTCCATATATGGACCGAGTTTCATGGTTTGACTAAAAATTCGCGGTGGCGCCACGTGTGTCTTGTTTACATCACACATCGGTTGACGGTCTAACCTAATTTATATTAATAAAATTTCGTACAATTATGTTTTATATATAATATAATTTATATAAAAACGATTTTTATTTTAATTTTATTATCAGTGGTGTATTTTTTTAATATTATTTTCAATATATGTGTAAAATTAAGTATTTTATGTATTAATCAAATGATACATAATTTTTTTAATATATCATTTTAATTAAAATTAAAATAATTAAATTATAAAACATATAATATAATTGGTAATATAATTTTTAGATTAGTTTTAAATAATTGCATGAGTACAGTACAGCGAGAAAATCTTGCCGGACTAGTACACTAGTGGATCCACCATGTTTTTTTAGACATTACGTGGCCACGATTTCATTGTTTGTTGCATAGGCCTGGCTTCAGTTAACTTTCAAGTTAGGTTACTGAAATGCTATTGTATAGCATTTTTAACTACATTCTTTTAAAATAAACTAAATAAGCAATAATAAATTAAATTTATTAACTACAAAATAATAATTAATTTAATTCTTTTATATAAAATAAAATAATAATAGGTATGGATATATATTACATGGATATTTTGGTTGGGAATACATGCTACTTGGTATTTATGGATATTGCTAATCGGTGGATCTGTTCCTCTTTGGACCTGCTTTTTACAGTGTTGGAAAGGAGATCCAGGAGTTATAACTGCAAGCCACGAAGACAAGCTTAATGTAATTATTAAAATACTTAATATTTTACTTTCATTTTTAGAATTTATAATATTAGTTAATTTCATTTGTGAATCATTTAAATATAATTTAATGTTCAATATTATACTATGTAATAATATTATCAGTTGTAATATTTATAATAATTTTTTAATTTTAAATTAAATATAATGTATTACTAATTAAATTATAATGTTTAAAATATATGTATTTATAGGCAATAATAGAATTAGCAGAGTCAGATGGTTTTGAACCTCAAAAATTTTGTTATACTTGCTTAGTTAAAAGGCCAATGCGTTCAAAACATTGTGCTACATGTGACGTTTGTGTAGCAAGATTTGACCATCATTGTCCCTGGATAAATAATTGTGTTGGTATGTTTATTTATAATAATATAATAAATATTTTAGGGAAAATTAATAAAAATTTAATTTTCTATATTATTACATCAAATAGTATGGTGTCTCAGTAATGTTTTATAAGAATATTAATTTAAACAATAACGCTTTATTTAACGTCCTTTTTATTTGTTCAGGAGCTCAAAACCACAAATATTTTCTTGGTTTTCTGATATCAATGTTAGGTCTATGTATTGTGGTATTATCAGCAAGTGTACAATATTGGAAATTTGAATGTTGGACAAATTTAACAACTGATCATCGAGCAGATAATTATTTAATAGCAGCTGCAACGTGCGAACCATGGGTAATGTGGGTGACAGCAAATACAGCATTACATTCGTTTTGGGTCGCTATTCTTTTGGCGTGTCAATGCTACCAGGTATATTTCAATTTTTGGGTTTATATGAACAAATATTGTTATATTATGCAATAATAATAATAATAAATTTGTAGTGTAATTTATAATGTTATAATTATTAAATAATTAAAACATGTCATTATGCATACTAAATGTAAAAGTTTCGTTCAAATAATAATAATATATGGGACAAAACATAAGCTCAATCAAATTGAGGTATCGACTATTAGGAGTTTTTAAAAAATATTAGCGACACGAGATTTTTTCCCATCTCATGTTCAACCAATAGTATATTACTGTCGAGGGTGCCATCACGCCCGAGGAAAAGTACGTTGTTTTACGCACTGTCGCAGCGAAACAAAAGTGGAACTATCCATTATAGAGGGGAAAGAGTAGCTATTCCCCCCCCCCCCGAGATACTGGATAGTTCCACTGTTGTCTACTGCGATAGGTGCGTACAATTATTTAAGCTTAAAGTAGTGCAAATATACATTAAACTAAAAATCCAAATAAATTAACAAATTTATTTTGAAATTTAGTAATGCATCATCGTTCAGTAAAATTAGTGTTACAATATCTATATTATAGTATGATATATTTTTAATATCTTGTATTTCATAATTAAACATTAATATCACATTAAAAGAATCCAACATGAACTATTCTAAACGGTCGATATCTTTTGTGTTATACTTATTTGATATAATTAATAAAAGATAATCAAGTTCTAATTATTATTATTTTTATTATTTAAATCTTTCTACTACAAAGATTTATTATAATATATACATTTCTTATGATACGTTTTAAATATATTTATGTACGTGTTTTAGATAATGATTCTTGGAATGACGACTAATGAACGTATAAACGCTGGTCGATATCGATATTTTGATGGAGGAAATCCCTTTCATCGTGGCGCTTTACAAAATGCAGCTGATTTCTGCGACTGTAGTTTCTGTGGGTTCAAAGCAAAGCCCAGTTCTGATTGGTTGCATAGTTTCGATATTAAACAAAGTATTGAAAAGTTACCTTTGCTCACAACAAAGGATAACTTTCAATATGTTTAATAATGTTGTGTTTTTATTTTCTATTAAAAACATTTAAAATAAGCTTTTGGTGAAATAAATTTAAACCTAAATATTTTAAAAATATTTATGGTATTATATATATTTAATAGACATTTATGTTAGTCATTTCAAGACTTTGTACACTTTAATTAATTTCTTTTTTATAAACATAAATTTTTAATATCAATACAGGAATCTTGTTTTTCTTTTATAAAATTTAATCATAATTTTTAAAAAAAGTTCTCTAAAAATAAAAATATTTTTTAATGAAAATTTATCGTCAAAAATATTGTCTATGTTATTAATCATTTAATAATGGCTTACAATATTTATGGAGAAATAAAATTATATAAATATAAATATAAAAATATTAACTTTAAAAAACAAAGAATTTACGAACAGAAATTCAAAAATAAGTTCCATAATTATATCATAAAAAAGTATATTAGATCTATCAAATTATAATCATATTTTGATACTTTTTCGTTTCAATTCTCTTCTAATTTTATTGTATATATATATATATTTTTTTTTCCGAGGCGAAATGTATGAAAAATAATAATAATAATAATAAATATAAATTACATATTACATTTAAGTTATTTATGAAATCATTTTTTCATTAGTTCATTTTTTATGTATTATAAATAAAATTACAATGTTTTAAAGCAAATTGTTGAACTTTTTTTATAAATAATAAAATATATTCTGTTCTGAGTATATAATTTTAGCATTTTCAATGCAAATTATGTCTTTCATCTATAAACAATATATTGACATATAATTAGTAATTCATATTACAATGTTAAGCAATAAATTTAAAGTCAACAAAAAATTATACTGGATCCTGATGAGATTATTTTATATTTACATTTCTTTCTTCTATCACTTATTTTTCTGTCGCCTATACTAACAGATAGTATAATAGGAGAATTAGAAACTTAATGCATCAACAAAATTTTTATAAATCTTTTAAATATACTAAATAGTTTGATTGAATGTATATATACAAATATATCAAAATAATAATATAAACTCTTTTAATAATTCTTACGAAAGATTAACTTTCTATTCACGAAATGGAACATATTTATTAATAAATATATTATTAGACGAATATAAGATCATACGAACCATTTCCATAATAATAGTTATGTTCAAGTTATTAATATGTATCTTGAGTACTTTTTGTATATTTGAAACAAAATATATTAAAACTATTCACAAATTATTTCAAAAAGCACATTATAAATTGAATTATAAAATCAGAAAATGATATATTACATAAAGATGATAAATAATGTTTAAAGAATAAAACATTCTACAAACAAAAACCTTTAGAAACAAAAAAATAAAGTATAATTGGTAAAAAAAAAATCATTTCTTTTTATTATTTTTAAGAGTTGCACATAGATATGACTCATTTGTTTGTTAATATATTATTTATTATATCCTCAATATAAATATAGGTATTAAACATTTAATGTAACAAAACATTTCACATCAACCAATATTCATTATTCTGAGATAGAAACGAAGATTTATCAAAATGCTAATTATTTTTAAAATTGTTCTATTCTTTATATAAATATGCTTAAAAAAGAATGTTAAAATATAATTGTTTAGTAACAATCAGAGGATCTTTTATTTATAAATATCTTAAATTATTTAAAGTTAAAGAATGTGGATATAAAAATTAAAAATAGAATAAAATATACAAATGAGCTTGTGTTAATTACATTTTTGTAACAATCATTCATTTCACACATATTACGAAATTATTCATATAAACCAAAGAACATGATAAATTTATATAAACCATTTGTTTTTACCACCGATCAGAAATATCTTGTAGAATACAACTTTTACTTCATTAAAATTAACAAAATAACAATTTATAATTTGTAATCAATTGCACAACAATTAGTGTTAACTTTTATTGTACTATATAATACATATGACTGATAAATAAACTTGATTTTCTTCCTTTGTAATTTTAATAAAAATTCATTAAACGTTGCAGATCAGAAAATTCGCAATTGATTAATCAGAATCAATGAAGAATCCTTTTCATGGGTTTTAAAGGCCAAGTCTCCTGGATTTTTGACATTATTTTTCTTGGAGTGTATGTATAATTTAACTATTGTAGTCACAAAAAATTATTTTTTTTAGATACTTAATTATTTTTTAGAATATTGCAATTTCAGATGTAATCTAATATAAATTTTGATTTATGTTTATAATCAATTTGTATACCTCTATATATTTATAGCTAACAGCAGTTTTGAGGATAGCTACATTTTGTGCATCTAGTTACGGTCCTAAAAAAAGTTTTTTGGTATTTGCATCATCCCCCTACTTTAAAAATCTGGCCAAACTACGAATTCGAGGTTCTAGGAGGTCTTAGTATTGTATTTTACTGTCCTATAAAAAAAGGGAATAGAAAGCAATAGAAAGAAATTAAACTGTTAAACATTTTAATTGTATTTCTTTTCAAAAGCAAAAAGAAACAGAAATAAAATGCAATTGAAAGAAATTACTGTTAATATTTTAATTGCTTTTGAAAAGAAATACAATTAAAATGTTCAACAGTTTAATTTCTTTCAATTGCATTTTATTTCTGTTTCTTTTATTTTATTTTCTTTTAATTCCGTTTCTGAACAATTCAATCCAAGATGATGACTTAGTAATTAAAAACAATTAAAAGAAATAGGAATATATTCCCTTTTTATTTCTTTCACTTTTTAAACAGAAATTCAATTTTAAAGTTAAATGGACTAAAACTGACAGAAATAAAAAGCGATAGAAAGAAATTAAAAGATTTTCAATCCAATTACTATTGGAAACAAATGCAATTAAAATGCAATTAAAATGCTTGATCTTTTAATTTCTTTCTGTGGTTTTCTATTTCTCCTTTTTCGAAGGGTGGTCTGTCCTCGAAACTGCCACTCCCAGTCGAAAAAACCAACGTAGGAACGACGTAGGAAACGATGTGGGAAATGACGTCAAAAACAACGTAAGTATTTAGCGTAGGAAACAATGTAAGAAACAACGTAGGAATATTTTCGGTACATGTACGGTTTATAATAAAATTAAATAAAAAATAATTTTATTTTATAGATTTTATTCCGAAAAAAACTCCTTATGCAAACACTTTGTCATATTAAAACACCCGAGATTTGAACCGGCGTCTCAACCCAGATAACATTTAATGCTCGATCATTATACTGCCATTAAATGTTCTAACATTGATTCTCCCATAATGTTAGATTCATGCTATCTCGCGCGTTAACATTTTATAGGGCAAGTATATTAATGCAAGTAAAATGTTAACATAATGCTTGCCTTGTTTCAAATTTTGCTATCTGGGAAGTTAGGAGACCGAACCTTAGCCACTAACCCACAACAGCTTGTTCAATGCCTTAAATGTCGTATTGAATGCCATTGTGTATACGTTCTTCTATTTAAGATATTACATATAATATTTAATTATAATGAAACTATAAGAATATTATAAGAAGTGACTAATAATATTGAATTATAATAAAATTATAATAACATTATTATTTTATTAATTCTTAACTGGAATAAAGTATACACAGTGGCATTCAATACGACATTTAAGGCATTGAATACTATAAGCTGTGGTGACTTAGTGGCTAAGATTCCGTCTCCTAACTTGAGACGCCGGTTCGAAACTCGGGTGTTTTAATATGACAAAGTATTTGCATATGGAGTTTTTTTCGGTATGAAATGTATAAAATAAAATTATTTTTTATTTATTTTTATTATAAACCGTACATTATTTTCCTACGTCGTTTCCCACGTCGTTTCCTACGTCGTTTCCTACGTCGTTTCCTACGTCGTTTCCTACGTCGTTTCCTACGTTGGTTTTTTCGACTGGGTTATTAACATGAAGTTTTTAACTGTAAGTTTGCAATATTTAATTTAAATCATGAATCTTTTCTTGTTTTTATTAAATTTTGGAATTAGGATTTTCGGATTTGGATCTTAACACTAGGAGGATACTAGATTTTTTTTATTTTATTTTTTTTTATTTTGATCAGGTTTATGAGCTATTTCCCTGTCTTGCCCGTTTGTTAACTCCAGAGGACATACCTTTAAATGTCTTGTTTAACAAACATTTATTTTTAATTTATATTTTATTTTAATAATTATCAGGTTTACGAGCTACTTCCCTGTATTGCCCGTTTGTTAACTC
>JABFQC010007171.1:0-10253 GCA_022817085.1 Psilanteris sp. ZL-2020
AATAAAGACATAGAACGACCAATAGGCTCAGATAAATGATTGTGTCACAGCACTTATTCAAACTTTTCATATTAACATTAATTAGTTTATAATAATTATATATTAATTTTTCAGGAATAAGAAAGAATCTGTCTACTTCTCATGATCAAAGAAAAAATTCAGATAATTTAAATTATTTCCCTTCCATTTCAAGGTTTGTAATTATTCGAAATTAAGGATTAAATTCAGAACTTTTTAAATCTACTTAAATAATTTCATTTAAACATTTAGATCTTAATTACATTGACTAGTTTGTAATACATGTTCGTTGTCGATGTGCATGAACTCCAATTATAATAATTTTAATTTTAACCAATATTGGTCAATTAACAATGGAATATAGGCATTTTAATATCAAACAATTATTGGAATTTGCTTTGTTAAGTTTCAATGTTATCATCATTTAGATTTGTATGAGTATACATTTATGCTATATATAGGATCTCACATTTACAAAATAAAAATATTAAAAAAATTTGCTCTTAATTTAAACTTTAAGATACAGAATAATATTTTGTTTATAATTTAATTAATTTTATAATTTTATTTAATGTGTACTTTATATAAAACTTTAACACGTTATTAGAATGAGTGAAACTTAGTATTATAATAAAATTAATTATTATATTATCCACTAAACCGTATAATTAATTTACAACAGTAAAGTTTTGTGTATTTGATTCTTAATAGTTTCATATGGGTTTAAATTATAAATCGCATTTTATATGTTTTTAAATGGAACGGTTAAGTGTTCAGCTTCATATAAATAATATATATCCGTTTGTAAAATTATTATAACTTACGGAATGTAAGCTTCTTACTATACATTAAATCATAAGATTTATACAGAATTTATTTAATAGTAGTATAATATTTTTTGCAAAACATATATAAACTTAGCAGATTTATCGATTTCGCTGCATAAGAACTTGATATTCTCGTGGAGATGATAAGACAACAAATATTTTTATTTACATGTTTGCAAATAAAATGATTCAAGCTTTTAATTTAATTATACAAGTTTTTAAAAATTAAGGAATGAATATAATTTTTTTCTATGTATATACAAAAAAATATACAAGAATTTATACATTCTAAATATACTCATATCAATTGTTTAAGAAAACACAGTCGATCACGGTCTCATTCTCCGGAACGAAATATAAGATCACGCTCGCTTTCCCCGGAACGATATAGAAGATCACGCTCGCGTTCTATGGATAGTTATTATATAAGATCTCTTTTCTCAGAAACATATAGGAGCAGACGTATCAGCGATAAGCATCGAAGGTAACTAGTCTATTTAATTGAATAAAAAAGAAAATCCTTTCATAAATAATAAATAATAATTATTATAATCTGAGCAAAAAAATCGACCCTCTATGTAGAAACATAAAATGATCATTTCATTTCTTTCAAAATCCTGTAAATATGTAAAAATTTAATTAATTGAGACGAAAATATTTAAACCTTAATGCTTAAACGTTTGCCTCTAAAGAGGTTTCGGTTGATTTAATATTTACTCTTTTTTTTGCACCTCTTTCTCCCATTAGCGCTATAACATTTGTATAAGTATAATTTGTTTAATTTTTTTGTTTAATATTTAATATAAATTAATATTGAATTATAAAAATCGGTTACTGTCAATTGAAATCTTATTTATTTCTAATGCGTGCTACACAAAATTTACTCAATATGAATAGAGTTGACGAAATTGCACACGTAAGGTTTGATATGATTTTTGCGTTAATGAATGCTTCTTTATGATCACCATAATTAGCGTGAAGTACATGTTCATGTTTACCACATGAAGGTTTTTTTGTAGGATTTTGAATATTACGAACAATAAAATAAACACAAAAAAATAATCATTGCTAAATTTAAGGCGGTTCTCTTTACCATTTTGACAGAAATTGCGGTTTTTGATATATTCTTGTTAATTATAATAATTATTATTTGATATTCATTGAGGATATTTTCTCATTTTAGAAGAATGTTATTTCATAAGAAAAATGAATATTTATATTTAATTATTAACGTGTGAACACAACTCGTTTTCGAGGTGACAAAAAAACGAGTTGTGTTACTACACCAACAATTTTATTGTAAAATTAAAATTTGTTGTATGAAAATAATCTCCCATGTTCAAAAAATGGTATGAATTATTCACAAGTTGAATGTAATTTATTTTGTATTATTATAATGAGAAACACTAACTCCATTGCATTATACTTAGAGAACCCCCTTAAATTCCCAACAGCCAGGAACTCTCCCTGTCGCGTCCTAAGCAATGTCGCATTCACTCCTCATTGTGTCCCTAGTAGAAACAGATAAATAAATTTATGAAAACATTTCGTTATATAGATTAATAACCTTTTTTGCATTAATTAATTAATTTCTAATGTAAAAGCTGTCACACGGGCAGGTAGTTATCTAACTCCAATAATAAACTGCTTACATTCAATATAATCTAAAATTCCTCCACATCCCCAACAGTACCGAAAAGGCTTAAGGTAGAAATTGGGTAGAAATATGCAGATTCTACATTTATAACACATTGAAATGTCCACCAAATTGGAACAAGCTACATAGAAATTAGCTAGATAATATATATTTTACATAACTTACGTATTATCTAGCTAATTTCTATGTAACTTGCTCCATTTTGGTGGACATGTCAACGTATTATAAATGTAGAATCTACATATTTCTACCTTATTTCTACCTTAAACCTTTTCTATTCTGTTGGGGATGTGACAGCTTGTACATTATAAATATTGGACTCCATATATGTAAGGAGTGGGGGTTTCGTTTGAGGGGAAGTACGATGCAACGGAGAAAGAATTTCCCCTCGGAAGAGGAGAGGACGCGACCGTGAACGACGCGACGAAGAGAGTCTACAGTGATTCAATTTAAATATAATGAATCGCACATGTGTCTTCTAAAATTTCTATATATAATTAAAAATGATAAATCACAATTTGATTCATAATTAAAATTCATATACTATTATTTGTAAAATGAAACTGTTACATTTTTAACTCCTCGATCATTTCTCTCATTTTTTAATTTACTTGATTGTATAGACAGCGTTTTATGCCCGGTAAAGTTTATTATTTTTTTCGATTAAGTTTTAAAGATAAGTCCTTAAAAAATATTTTCAATTAAAATGAATTTCTACAGTTATATATCAATTTAATTCTGATTTCATATAATTGAACTAATATTCCCAACTTCAATAATAATTAATAGTAATAATGGAAACAAAACGGATTTAAAGTTGAAATTTAAATTGTATTTAGTAAAAATAAATCAGATTAAATCTGATCCTGGCTGTTACATTGCATTAAAAATTTTAAGATAATGATATAATGAAATTTTATACACTTTTTTCTATGTACCTCTACATAAAATATATCTTAATTTCTGAATTTTAAGAAAACACAGTCGATCACGCTCTCATTCTCTGGAACGACACATGAGATCAAGATCTCACTTCTCAGAGAGATATCTTTATATGAGAAGACATTCCAGTGATAATTATCGAAGGTAATTACTCTGTTAAATTATTTTTAAAACGAACAAACTTATGTCAGTAATAATAAATCATAATTAATATACACTGAGCAAAACATTACCTCACTATAAAAAACAAAAATGTTTTAAATTTAATTTTCTTTTATTTATATAATTTAATCGATTTCAACTTTTTATTTATAACATTGCAATGTCATCATCATAGAATTTGGAAGTTTTTCATTTTTTGATTAAAATTGCTATTTTTTACGGTTATTTCGATTTTTCAAAAAATGAATTTTTCGTAATATATCTGAAATGACATTATCATAATTGTTCCAATTGCCATATCTGCACGCGTGTTTTAAATGCGTGAAATGTTTATATTTTGTCCGTTCAGTAATTCACGAAAAGTAGTAATTCAGTAAATCACGAAAAAATCTTATTATTCACAAAATCAAAAAATCATTTAATTTCATAAATAATTTTTTTCATGTTTGTTAACAATTATTTACAGTTCCAGTAGATATGCAAGATCAAAGAGAAACGATAATCGAAGATATCGAGAATCTGATGAACAATGTAGAGAGTGTAGAAGATCCCGTAAAGATTCGAACTTATTATGAGGTACTAAGTAGTTAAAATAAAATATTTTTAGTAATAATTATTTTCTTGAAATTCAAGTAATACTCTACCATTTTTATTTGCATAATATTCTACATTATTTTTTATATTTTTTTTGGATTAGTTGAATTTCATTTAAGTAAATACATTCATAATAAATCTATAAATTTCATAACATACTTTGAAAAGTATATATGAAAAGTATACGATTAATACATATATTTAATTATATAAATTAGTCATACATATTTTTTATTCTATTATTTATTAATATTTTTATTTTATTACAAATTATGTTCTTAGACTAAAGTGTTGACTAATTTTAATCTGTTAATTTTTTAGCCTAATGCCAGAAATACAACCAATGATATCCAGATGTCTTCTATATTTCTTATGCGTCTAGTGAGATATCTTTTTCCATTAACATCAGATCATTTCTAATCCAACCACCAATCTATAACAATGATGCCGTATTTTCCGAGTCATCCACATATGAACAATGGATATCCTAATAGCACTAAATATATATCCTTAAATCCTTAAAATGTCATTTTGTGATATCGCAATATTCGTGGGATATACGAACATTATATCAAGAAAAATGTTATAGTAAATATCATAATAAATTATTATAAAGGTGTTGCATCCTATGTAAGTAAAGAAAATCATATATTATAAAATTATATATAGAAATAGCAATAAATTTTGTTTTATTTATTGTCATAACTCATACACAATTTTATAATATGACAATATAACATTTACAATGTTTACTCATGTAGTATAACAATAACTTTGTAATGAATTCTCGGCCTGCGTTAAAATTCAAATAAATATACTTACGCATACATGTGCATACATAAACATATATTATTACTAAAAGTTGAAAAAAAATTACATTGATGGAGATTTGAAATTAGACTGCAATAGTCACTAATTAACTATGTTTACAGTGAACAAACACAACTGACTACTTTTCGTGGTCCAAATATATATTTATTCAAAAAATATAAATCCCACAAGTTATAGATATTTTGATATTCGTGGAATATTCTCATATCATAAAATGATATTATAGGAACATCCTAAGAATTTATTCATCCGGATATGCTTATATTATTGGGATATTACTTGTTGCTATTAGGGATAATAACTATTCATCTAGCAAAAATTTTTATCTTTTTAAGGTTTAATTTTTTTCTTTTGTTTATTTTATAAAATGAGTATTATGAAATAAACTACGTGAACAAACATTAAGTTAAACATAATAACTATAATTATTGTCTTTTTCATTTACAGAAAGTTCAGCGCAAACTTTTTTATAATATACTGCATTTGTTACTCATTTAAATTTCTTTTAGTTAATTATGTTTTAATTCATTATTAATTTCTTTATACTGAAGTAATTGTAATAATAAATTTTGAATATTATTCACTTAATCACTTGTGTAGTATTCAATAAATCCTAACTGAAAATATTCAACAACGCCATCTTAAATGTATGAAATTTAATTCAGTCTAATTGTTGTAATCAAAGTGACATAGTTGTTTTATTATTTTATGTTTTATTAACAAATTCGACAATAGCATGTAAATTCTATACAAATACCCTGCATACCCTGAATATCCAAAAAATGTAAACTATAATTATATATAGATTTAAAATGGTTCAACAAATTCAACATTTACATTTTATAACAAACACGATACAATAAGAAATATTACTAAGTTTAAATACTGATAACTCTACACGACTACTTGCGCATTAACATTAATTTGGTTGTTATTGTTCAGTCAA
Source organism: Psilanteris sp. ZL-2020 (assembly GCA_022817085.1). Lineage (NCBI taxonomy): Eukaryota > Metazoa > Arthropoda > Insecta > Hymenoptera > Scelionidae > Psilanteris > Psilanteris sp. ZL-2020. The sequence continues at coordinate 5,978 of JABFQC010007171.1, forward strand.
ATCAATTTCCTATTGGTCTCTGACCTAAAAGAATATTATGTAAATATGAAATAAAACGAGTTCACACGTTATTATACACACACATACATATATATTAAATAAACAAATGTGTTTTCGGTATATTTTTTGTCTCTGTAGAATTGCAAATAAAAGACCCGCGCAAAAGCAAATTGTACGGGTATGCGCGCGCACACGCATTATCCAGCCCCGTCGACTCGCTTCGGCTGCTCGTCCGGCCGTCGGCTTTTGGCAATTCACACATTCGTACGCTGCTTCAGTTCGTCGTGGACTCTCGTCTGAACGATTGTTGTTGGTCGACAAATAGTCGTGCTCCGAGCTCCTTTCGTGGGAACAATTGCAATCAATCAAAGCCCAAGGGACACGGTTTGTCTCGGGGCCGAATTCAAGGCCTCCAGTTCTTTTCGCCAGTTTTTCTGCAAAGGACAACGCCTGGTAGCCACGCAGTTTCTTCGACCTCGTAAGGAGGTGCTTGTCTTCCCTTCTCGTACATTGCGTTCATTTATTAAACTGTCATGCAACGCGTTATACGTAAAATACAAATTAACAAAAACGGACTCGGCTCCTCGCGATTTTGTCCGGCTTAGTCAGGTCAGTAATGTACAACGTCGCAATTTTCGCGAAACTCGTTAACACTTTTTTTACTCGACCCCTTACGCGCAAGTCAAACATTTTCAATTGATGAAAATCATTTTGGTTCGCTTCTTATTTTTCCTTTTTATTTGCTCGAAATTCTTTTCCGAGCCAAAACTCGTACTTTAACAACGGTTTAAATGTTTCGCTAAATGACATAAGCAGAACTTACAAGGTGTAATTGTTAAAAAAATGCATAATGAAATTAGTCATTGCCGTCCCTTTGAGCATTCGGCTCGAAATTTGTAGAATCCTCTGCTCGGTACGCGTGTTGCTCTAAAAATACTCAGGAGCCGGCAATTCTTTTTCGCCGTTTCGTTCATTTCTCTCGCGAACGACGGAGACGCCGCCACCACCGTGTCTCGTTCCGTGCAATCAATAACCCTGATTCGTAGTTTCAACACTCGCTTTCTTTCATCGTTCCCTTCGGCATTATTTTATACAGCTTATACTATTATTTGATTAATGCGCGGTATATTGACGAAGACTCCGCGATGTATTTTTGATCGATTTGGTTGTAATGATATCGTAAATCAAATTGCATAAACTAATATATTAAGTCAAAAATACGGATTAAATTCAATTACAATAAAAGTTGCGCGTTGTACACTGACGTTCCTTATAAACATTTTATATTACACTTATGTTCTATTTGAATTTAATAATAAATAGAAGCTTCTAGAACGGAGGCAATAAAATGTGTTCGAAATAATTTGTATTTGTATCAGTTGTATTAATGATTCGATGCTGAAGGAAGTATGTCGTTATATAAACCAAGAGTATTGCATTTCAAAACGTAAATAAATTATTTAAGAAAGAAATGAGTATACCGATATCTAAGTTTGTAATTAATTCAATTACACGTATAAAAAAAAGCAATGTGTTGTACGATGCATTGTTTAACCATTCGGATACTCACGTTGATAGTTAAGTAAAATTATATAAATGGTTTTACCAAACCCATAATATTTATGTAAACTTATAATTTAACTTATTGATCACAATTGACAGCAATTTCTTGATACAAAAATTTGTACGTAATTTATGGTAGGTGAGTATGAATTAAACAAAGTTTTTTGTAGTATAAATAGGTTTATTAAATATTTGAGTAATAATGTTGTATTATGGTAAGTTAAAATGGTTGAGTTAATGTGAGTAAATCCTTTACTATAGTTATAAAATGAAAATAAAATTAAGCTTGTATTTTAATCTGGTTATTAGTTTTTCGTTTAATATACTTATTATGGTTGTTGCAAGTTGGTTACTTCTTACAGATCGAAGTGAGTATTATTATATACATAAATATTACCATCGACTTGGTAAAACAATTTTTTTAAATGAATTTTTTTAATTATTAGGTTTATTTTATTCGTACTTTTTATTTTAATACATAAAAAATATAATGGTACTCAGAATTGAGTTTTGAGTCATATATGGTTCACATTTGTATGATGCAAACAGGTTCATTTGACTCGGATTAAACTGGTTTTCGTTCTGAATTCAAGTTTATGCAGCTTGTTTCTTATTACGCGAGTCGGGTCCTTGTCAAAAGTTCATTCATTTTATGCGGTTTCCGTTGAGTCGATCTAGGTCGGTCACATAAGATTTTTATTTTAAAAATTTCAAAGAGCACTGAACTATACGCCTTTTTAAATTCATTATGCACTTTCAATTCGATCCGATTTTTATTCTCCTTCCTCTTAATAGGATGACAATTTCTTCTGCTCCGCCTTTATCCAAAATATTATTCTTGCGTTTGATGTTTATAACATCCTTGTATTCGAAAGAGTTATCTTTAAAATTAAATATATAGCCCATTATCTAATCTGTGTATTTTGTGTCTCTTCTTTATAATTATATCATCGTGAAATGATCTAATCGCGGAAACGACCTCAGCGAGTTCCGTTTTCTAGACTCGAAAAAAATTAATTTTTTTAATGTCTAAAAAAATACTATTATGTAGCAATTTTTCACCTCACACGCAGAAAAATGTTGCATTAAAAATTATTTGAAGTTCAGTAAATATTATTCAAAATACAGTAACTCACGGGCTAAATAACAATTCAGTTAGAAGTTACAGAACTTTTCAGTAAACATTGATGAATGTTTGTAAATATATACCGAAAATTCATCAATGTTTACAGTAAAAGTTCGGTACTTTGACTGAATTTTTGTTTTATCCGTGAGTTACTGTGTTTTGAATATAATATTTACTGAACTTTCAGTAATTTTTAATGCAATATTTTTTCTGCGTGCAAATGCTTACACTGCTATGTAATGCTTTATACAAGAAAGATGCAAGACAATTATGGGCATAATAAAACAAAACGCAAAAAAAATCCACTAATATCTTCTAATTAGCGGAACTTAATTAATTTTTGTTATTTCCCGTTCTTTATCCACGATTTTCATTTCTATATATTCGAATATATATAAGATTTAAATTCATAAATGCTTTTTTGCGATTCTTTCATATATAGTTGCTTATCTCCCTTTAGAGCTCGTCGCATACTTCAAGCTGGTGCTCACTTTGCTTCTGAGAACTTCTGATGTTCTCCATTTTCCACTGTCTTTTCTGAAATGCAAAACTCAAGTTCTTTTTAAATACACTGAAACTTATCCATTTTTAAATTAGATAAACTGAAATATATACATTCGTTTTATATATAATAAGCATAAATGGAATTACAAATAGTTTATTCATTATGTTTCGACCCGACTTAGTCCGGAAACAGGTTTTTCGGTTTTTACAAAAATATAAATATACATTCATTAACAAATACATATTCATTTACCTATATAAATTTAAAAATTACATTTTATTTTTTAAACATACGCTGTACGGACCGAAGATCATTTATTGCATGAAACATTGCGCAGATTAACGACAATGCAAAATTAAATTCCCCAAATGTAAGAGTCACAAATCACTCTGAGAAACAACATCTATCTAAAACTAAAAAACAAAAGAAAACTGAACTAATATCGTGAAGAATGACGAATAGTAATGAAATTAAAATTTCAATGTTTTTGCACAAAATAAACAAGGATGTATTTTATAAACTTACGAAACAAAAATTATAAAAAAAAATACAAAATATAGCAAAATTACTATTTTGCTATATTTTTCTCATTTGTGACAAAGATAAATTTTCATCCTAGTTTTCAAAATGCAAAGAAATAAAACATTGTTATTTATTACCACATCTGCAATCTTAATAACAAATAAATATAGTCGGAACGGTAATATATTGTTAGGTTTTTTTTCTGTTTACAAAGATTGTTATATTTTTATCATTGCTATGGAATCTGAAGGCAAGTAATGTTGACGATAATCAGTATTCGGATGGGAGTGTCCGGCAAGAAACAACTTACGCGTGAATTTTTCCATTCTAACTTCACATACGCATCGCAAATTTTCTTATAACGTTTGTTCTACCTATAGTGTTAACTTATTTCAAGACACATTTTAACCGTGTTCGCAAAAACGTGATATTTATAACTGCGCAGAGTTACAAATAAGAGTCGACATTGTAAATAATTATTTCTGTGTATATAAGATTATCTTAATATTGTTTACTAAAGTTATTTCACTGTTTATAAATTTGAGCGCTTTATCTCCAGC
>JABFQC010007172.1:0-10250 GCA_022817085.1 Psilanteris sp. ZL-2020
CATTGGACGCGCGGGACCGCCGGATTGGTTGAAATTTCGCTCGGCTCGACGGTGCTCGCGCGATGGCATGAGTTAGAGCGTGGCTCGGGCGACTTTTTGTTTTTGTTGGTGAACGGCGGAACGTGCCCTTGGCCGAGACGATGGTGTTGCACGGAGTTAACCGTAAGTGGCACGATTTGAGTTTTATGTTCGTCGATTACGTTCGGGGTCGTTGGGTCGCGCGTCGACGGCGATTCGGATTCAATCGGCCTCGGATTTTAGTGCGCACTTCCAAGCAGATCATCGTCACGGTGTTTTCTGGTTGCCGCAATCGATAGAATGACGTCGCGATGATGCTCGAAGAAATTCGACGCGCCAGTGTTTGTGTGCGCAACGAAGTCGCGCGATTTATCTACGGTTTTGCTCGTCACGCGTCAATTTTTTAAGACAGCTGTCTTAATGCGAGACACTCGGTTGTCTTGATTAAGACGCCGGTGCCTTGAATTAAGATGCTTTTTTGATCTGAAAATAACGACGACTTTTGTTTGGTTCTCTCAGCGGTTTCGATTTCGCGGGGGAATGCGTTCGGTGGCTCGATCGGCGAGAGTCCGATGTATCGGGAAATAAGTTTGAGGATCGTCGGATAAACAAACCTCCGCGATTGGCAAACACATTTCAACGCCAACGGCGCTAAATAATGCGATACAAATTCTGGCGCTACGCGCGGTGCGTTTCGCGTTGTTTTTGCTTCTCGTTAGCCATTTCAACCAGCAATAATCAAAAATTGATTACATTAATAGCAATTACAGTCGATATTGAAACGAGCTTTAGCTGCTGAACTTTTTCTATCAAGGTTGTAATTGATTTTTTATTTACGTTTCATAAGCAGATTTCTTTCGTAGGTAGTGCGAAGAATAAAGCGTACACACGAACAGCCAATAAAAAGCCACCCGCAGGGATTAATGCAATGCCTTTGCGAGAGAATTAGCCAATGAAATCGAAATATATATATATATATATATATATAATAGTGTCGAATCTTGCGAGTATTACGTAACGTTGTACAGACAGGAATTGGTTTAGTTTGAGAGAACGATTTTTGAAAAAGTATGATAAAAGTTCGGTTTCTGTGTTTTTTTCTTTCTTTTTTTTTACTATTATTTCAGGACATTATGCGTACGTGCATAATGCAATATATTACTTTGGAATAACTTTTTTGCTCTTATTCCAAGTAATAGAAATATAAAAATTTGAACGTTCAATCGTGCAGTAATAATCGCTATACGAATCTTCATGCATATAATCCCGGATGAAACACACAAATGATTTCAAATGAATGCACGTTTTTAGAAACGGAATTTAAATTGCTACTAAAATGTATTCGGGAAATGTTGTTAGGAACATCGGAATTCGGAATTATTGCTTCGAACAACTATACTGCAAGGATGCCATTCGTCACATCATTTGAATGCGAATTTCATTACTCGCCAAGGACGTTATGCATTGTTATAAACTAAATTGAATATTTTCGATTCATTTGTTTGGGCTTGTTGCGTAAGTTGCAAGTTAATTGAAGGGTCCCTTCTCCGCGCGACGTGATGCAAAATACTCCCTAAAAAGCGATTGATGGATTCGCCGATATTTACATAATGACTTTTTAATGAAAAGTGTATTTTATTCAGCTTGATCAATCGAATGCAACAGTAGAGAAAATTAGCTACGTGAATTGAGTGTACATGGCTGCAATTTATATACTAATCATATATGTATATATATATTTGTATACATATTATGTAATATATTCGAATGAATTATTATAATTTTACATAAATATGTTCGGATAACAAGGGAATAACACGAGCAATAAGTTTTTGTTTTCAAATCGACAAAGTTAATTCAATTTCGTGATTAAAATTAAAACAAACATTTTGTATAGTCACACTGTAACGAGATTGCATCTGTCTTTCGCTTACCTCGATTCGGATTGTCGATAATTGAAATCGCAGGTCTCGGATAAGGTATCGGCACGTGCAACTAAAAACTGCATTTGTTCAAACGGATGATAACTCAACGGCAAGCATAAATAATATTTAAGAAGTACACGCACGCGTAAAAATAACTTGCTGAAATGTGCAAAGTTTACTCGCAACTAATTAAAACTGAATCTATAAAAATATACTGTGCAAATGGCAAACGTAGGAACGCAACGTTACAAAGTTTATAACTTTTGTGCCGTAATTTTTCATAGTTTTAATTCCACTGTTTTAAATTAATATCATTACTGATTTCGTTGCACACGCTGAAATATTTGCCACGCTGGTTTTTTGTTGAATTTGCCTGCCGGAGTGGGATATAATGTTCTTCTTTTTCTTCTTAGGAAACATAACTTTTATATAGCAAAATATACGGATTATAAAATTACATAAAGTGCTCGTAATTATTTATTTACTTTTAGGTTTGCAATCGTGCAATGCGTCAACTTCATTACGCTTCATTATTCGTTGATTTCGCATTAAAAACGCGTTTTTGCGCTATCAGTTTTTAGCGTTTGAACGACAATTCAAATTCGTTTGATTTACATCGTCGTTAATTCTGACCACTATAAGGAACGAGTTGTTGAAGTGCGTTTACATTACGTACCAATTGTTACCACTTGTAATCCACTTTTGCAATCGTGGCGGATTTGTTTAACTGCAAAAGGTGGTCCCATTAATACAAGTGCAACGCCAATCAAAGCTTGATTTCATCTTTACTGCCTATACTCATATGTTTAGTACTTGTATAATACGGCAGCTATCCAAGACTAGGAGAGAATACGTTATTTATCGATTCGCGCTACTTTGCAAGTAAAAGCAGCAAACATTGAATAAAATAATTGGATGCTTTTATAAAATGTTTGCGTCGTCAAAAATATTGAGCCCTTTTCGGTCAAAAAATTTACATGTTATTGCGTTTTTAGCTGCTGTTCTAAAACTATAAATTTTGTCACTGTACGTGTGTGGGTGCGTGATTATATGTATATATTTTTATGCTAATTATGTATATGTCTAAATTATATATAAATACAAATAAATGAACGCATCATTTAATGCAATCAACGTGCTTATTTTCTTATTTCAAAGGGGCGTTTGTTTAATTTCGCTTCTTTTAAATAAAATGCATTTCTATTTGCTAAATCCGTTTAAACAGTTAACGAATAACTCAAATAACTACTCGCGAGGCAATCTGTTTTATAAACGTGTTCGTAGAGTTACGTATCAATATAAAAGCGAATTCATGTTTCGCAAACACGTTTAAATTAATGAATTTCGTATAAAAGCAGCGGATGCTTTCTGTACCGAGTGTCCGTTTGGTGAATCCATTTTAAATCAATACTTTTCTTCATATTTCGTTCATATATATATATATATATATATATATATATATATATAAACAAACTTGTTGTACTTTATATTGTCCGAATACAATCGATTGCATAATTTTAAACTCAAAACCGTTCTCATCGGTGTTACTGCATACAAGCAGCAACGCGTGAGATGCAAATAATCATTCTCGATAACAATTGCAAAAATATTTTTATTTCGTCACTTGTTGTTTTACTGTCATTATTTTTTAAATAAATCTTTACACATTGCCATTCAGAAAAATCCACCTTTTACATTAAGTTGATTTTAATATTAGATTTAATTCGTTATAATCAATATATGTTAAATCTATTTAACGTTGGATGATATACGACGAATAATGATAATTGCAACATTTACTGATTCTTATTACTATGTCGTAAGAGAAAATAAGATAAAATAAGTTTCAAATAAAAATAATTTATTAGTCTCTGAGAACAAGTAATTTAGTCATTTTCATTTTCAAATTCACACTTCGATTTACCGCCATTATTTCCTGCGAATTATATTCCCAGAAAAGTATTGACGACTGAATCAATTTTTTTTAATGACGTATAATAACGATTTCGCTAATTACTCTTTAACAATGTTCATATTCCAAAGTTATACAACGCAGATGTCTTATATTAACAGTTTCCTAATTCAACCGTTAATTAACATCGTCGCGTTATAATAATTTTCGCGAAAATTGTAGAGACCTATTGTAAAAAAGAAACAAAAAAGACCCGTCTTATTATGCCAAACAATAACGAGCTCGCAATTTAGCTCCGTTTACGTCGATAAACATTTCGCTAAGAAAGCAAACACTTTTTCAATCGCTCATGCAAATAATATTGCCAAGAGGCCGAACAAATAGGACAATTGCTCGGTTGGCTCCGCTCATTCCACTATCAGCGAAACGAAATGAAACGAAACCCGGCTTCGTTTCCCGCGCCGAGAATAATACGAAGCGGTAGACTGAAGTCATTGAACGTTGAAACTTGAAGAGGAAACGGAAGTGATAAAGGAAGGTGGCAATGGTTCGGGCGCAAACCGCGCTGGATGACGAACGAGGGAGGCCGCGGGAGGTCAGGGATCGGAAGTAATTCGCGTTTTCCGAGCAAATTGAACGAATCGCTTGTATCGGCGCTACAATTAGCTAATGCACCGGCGTGAATACGATCGCCGCGGGGGATGCTGTGCTACCCGGCCCAACCACGCGCGCCAATAATTGTGCAACAGAAAGCCCAATTCGGGGAACATCGCGGCGCGTTTTGTGCCTCGCTGAATAACGAAACGTTTTCTGCTCCGCGCTTGGCTGCCGGCCAGTATTTTTCCGGCGCGGAAAACGCCCCTCCGGTGCGCCTGTGTGCGCGCAACCCGCGCGACAAAAATAACGTTTCCGCGTGAAACGCGATCGAACGCGACGACGATGCGTTATTAATCCGCGCAGTTGCTTCGAATTCGCCTTCGGCTCGGCTTTGCGTTCGAATAATGGTTGCGTGCCGTTGCGACGAACCGCACGCGTGCCGTTCGGGTCGGAGCCGTGCCATTTAATGGCGCGGGAAGAATGGCTTTATTGAGCCAATAAACGAAAAGTAGTCGAGATTGACGGAGGCGGCGCCGACTTCGCTTGGCCTTTGGCTGGTAATCGCGCACTGAGCAATCGATTGCGCCACTTTTACGCGGATGACACTGTGATTTCAGTTTCGACGCTGGGGCGTACTTCGGGCGTGAAGATGGACCGTTTAGGAAGAGCAATTTCCGGTTGGCAATTACAATTAGAATTATGTACTTTTTCGGATGCTTCTTTCCCGGGATCGCATTTGTAATGGTTTTTGTATTGGTCGTTGTCGCTGTAAAAAAAGTGTCTTAAGACGTTTTTGATCCCCGATTTGAAGACAATTCCAGCGTCTTGCATATCGATGACAGGAAGCGACTTTGTTGAATTATTGATCTCGTGTCTAAAGACACGAGTCTTGTGCATTAAGACTCTTAAAACCTTAGACATTAGGTTTGGTTAGGTAGACTTAGGTTAGAAGACTCATTTCTGTTTTAATAATTGTCGTGGTGAATATCGCAAAAATATGAACGGGCTCATCATTTTATAGGAACACGTTCGATACCATAAGCATGATCCTAATTTATGATGCAAAGGATGCAAACTACACAGAAATTTCAGTTTTAAGGTTATGTACGTCGTGTATTGAACAGATGATTTGCGAGTTCCTATTCAGTATTGCAATACTAGAATGGAAACTTGAGCATCAATGGAATTATCGTATATAATTTACACTGTTTCAGTGTCTTACACGCTCTTAATGTAAGTCGTAAAATTTGGTATCATTGAAACATTTAATTTTATAAACCGTGGATTATTAGTGTCTACATCGACATATGTTTCGGAAATTGCGTCGAAAAATTACTAAAAGAAATCATTTAAAATGGTTTAAGATGCCCGAGTGTCTAATTAAAGTTTATAGTCTTCAGTTTCTTTTATAAATATGAATGTTTCTTGTTTATGCACGCAATACCAGCTGGTGATGAATAATTGTGATTGTATAGTATAGTGGTAGTTTTTAAGTTAAAATTCTGATATCGTTTGAAATTGGTCAAAATAATTCTTAATAATAATCGAGGGTGCGTTGCGCATGTACCGATTATGCTTTAAAATGTAAAAATGCTACTTCACCTCCTCGAGACCGCAAGTCTCAAATTCTAATAAAACAAAATTATGTTACGTCATAAGCTTTTGAAAATCTCTCGCATTTTTCAAAGTCTATCATACTTTTTCAAGATTGATGATGACGCGCAAGTGCAAAATGTGCGAAACCAACCTGTACAAGTTATAGCGCAAATTGGCGAATACGTCAAGAGTATTGATCGATATGATTGTTAATATCAGTTTGGAGGTACGTCTAAAAGCACAGTAACAAGTTTACGTGTTTTTATAAACGAATGCCACGAATTCGTAGGTAATACGATTCCAAGCTTGCGACGAGCAATAAGTGCGAACAACAAAACATTGTTCAATGTTAATCAATATACAGACCGGTGGAAACCCAATTTGTTTACAAAAAATGACCTTGTGAAATGAATTCCGACAAACATTTGATTCGCCAATGTCAAAATTGTTTACCAACAAACGAAATTGCTTCCGCGCAAATGTACACGCCAATATTTGTATTTATACACTTATCCAGTATTTTGACGTTGAAGTTGACTTAATAAATGCGTAAATAAATTGTACAAATGTCTGCAATTATTGAATGACTGAAATATACATTTATACTAATTTTCTGTAGATCTATCATACGGATATTCGGCGGCAAATAGCGCTTTGCGTAAGGGCTTCATGAAAGTATTATGGGATTTCAAATTAGGTATGAATCATTAGAACTATACAGCTTATCCATTTAATTCACATTTTAAATAATCCATTCTCCATTGATGCATTCATTGCACGGGCCGCGTTACGATTTACAACGTGATATATATAATAATATTATCGCAGTGTGTCGGAACGCGAAAAGTACATTACCCATCGATTATTCATCGTAATCTCGGCGCGCAAGATGAAATTTGCATGTTATATTGCAAAAAGTTCTCAAATTCCGTTCGTTTAATATCATTTCGATTTTGAATATGAATTTACGGAGATCGTCGGCGCCGCGCTGCAGCAACGCCGTCGCTAATAATCGCGTCTCGCGATCCGATTCCGTGCCCAATGCTCGTTATCGAATTCCACGAAAAAATTCACACGGAGTCCGATGTAAACAAATAAATAAATAAATAAGTAAATAAGTAAATACAAATCTAAATAAATAGCTCGCGCGCGCGACAGCTTCGCATCGCTTTTTTTCGCGCGATGATCAATCGCGCGCGAACCGTCGGCTGCGGGTGGCGAAAAAGTGCCGAACGGGCCATTTTGCGCGCGGCTTCATTCCGTGGGGAAAAATCGTCGACTCGTCGGCGAACGGCCGATTAACGGAACGTGGCTCGAAGGGCTCGTCGAAAAATGCAATTACGAGTTTCTGCGGAGTTATACAATGCACTTAATTAGTTGCAAGATGCGCGCGGCCTGGCTGTTGCGTTGAGAGAATACACGATGTCTACCAGCAGTGCATAAAGCGTGCTCGAATGAACTTACAGGGACAGACGATAATAAGGGCGAAACGGGTGTCTTCGCCCCCGTCTTCGCCACACCTCGACGCTTCCTAAATGTACACACTCGGGCGCCTCGCGCGCGTTTACTTCCATTATCCGCGTCACGACGCTTCGGTTATTTATTTCATTATGGCGCATTACGTTTCCGCGCGTCTCAAACGCCTCACCCCCTGAGACCCCTCTTCACCCGGACGGCGTCGGCGCGCTCGGACATTTGAGTGCTCGCGTTTCGAGTCAGGTGCGCTGGGAAACCGAACTTCTACGGACGCGACCTGGACCGGTGAGCAAAGCGGCGCTTTGTTAAACGGCGCGGGTCGTGGTACTTGGACGCAATTGAAAACGAAAAATAGTTGGTGCCGCGCGAAATTGAATCGCATTTTTTATCACTGTCCGCGCTCGCGGAATCAACCGGCGATGTTTATGTGAACCGCGGACGCATTAACTGTTCATTATTTATTCATATATTCTTTCCGTTTCGAAGCGCCTTTGCATCGAGAGTTACAAAGTACGCTTGCCATTCTCGTGCAATTGTAGTACAAGCAATTATTCAACTTTTAATTAACTTTTCGAATCGGAATGACTTGAAAACATTCGGTAGACGGATTGTGAGAAAGTCGCAGAGTGTGTTGGCATTATCGGGCTGAAGACTCGCGATTTTAATCCTCGATACCTCGATATATAATACATATACGTACAATACACCTATACATAAACACAAGTTTTCATAAAACACGCGCGCCGCCGATTTTCGTATCATTAATCGGGCGGCTTTATTTTCCTCCGCGATCGCTATTCATCCGAAGAATTGATTGCGTTGTAATATTTGGAGTTCGCACTTTTTACGCGAATTTCATGTTTGTTAAGCAATAACTATTAATGAACCACCTGTTCGTCATTTATATTATTAAAGCGTTACGAAGATGAAAGCGCGCGATTTTGTATTACCGCGTGCTTTAATATCCGTAAATTTGCACGTTAATTTATGGCGTATTATTCGAAATGTTTTTACAGAGTTGTATGTATTAAAGAAATGAACCAAAGTTCAAATAACGCCAACGAGTCTACGGTTAATTACTTTTCGCTATAGTCACGGTTAGAATTATTCATTAACACAATTACGCGAGCGCATTCGTTATACGCGCGGGTCCATTTTTCGAAGCCGATCAAATGAAGCGTTCAAATGCCTGGCAATTATATTTATGACGTAATTCAATTAAAGCATTCATCAATCGCAAATCGGGTTTTGCACACAACAGTCGTAGTTTATAAATTATCATATTGTTCGATTCAGATTTGAAAATTACACGATCATGTTTTGACGTTCAGATCCCACGTTTGACTATCAAAACAGCGTTCTGTAGTAAAAAGCGTTTATCCCGAATCGCATTATCCGTTGAATAACATATGTATATATATATGCATATATACGCGAGCATCGAATTATGTAATAGTCGAATTTCAGTGATCCAAGATTGCATTATCAAATACACGTGTGCGCCCTATGAATAACGCGTTATCCACGCTGTTATATCGGTCAATATAACATATTCCTTCCATTCAACAAGATGCATGAAATTACGCAAAGCAGAGTCGGCCCGCGGCTAACGTCGGCATAATTACGTCCGCGCGTAAATGTCGCGCGTTCGATCGGGCCGCATCGTGTTACGAATGTAAATAAATAAACATATATATATATACATACACATCCGAAACAAAAGATTATCCGTGACGCGGTCGTTTCCGACTTGGCGAACGCAATTCCGCGAGCAAATTGGCCGATAATAAAAATGGCCCCGTCCTCGTCGGCTTTCCGTTCTGATTAAAATACGCCACTTTGTCGTCTGAAAAATGCGACAAATATGTCCGCGGCGGCTTGCCGTTCATTTGTAACGCGTCATTTCGTAATTTCGCCGCTCAAATGTAATAAAGCACTTTTATTACGCGGCCGCATTTTTGCGACAAATAATTCTTATTTCTCCGCGGTAATGAATCTTTCAGCTTTGTCTCGAAGAAAATGTTCTTTGTATGCAGTGGCGACAATAAATTTGTCGCTTCCACGGTAAATCTTTTTTTTTCTTCCCAGCCGTCCGAATCCCCCCGCGCGCACTCGCGCGCGCGCCCGTCAGTTGTGATTTTTTTGCATCGCATGACGACTCATAGCGAAAGCCCGACTGAAGTCGGAAATGTGTATGTACTTTTGGTGGAGAGTAAGATACATGGCAGGCCAGATAGTTGGTGCTTTATTCGCACGTAGTCGACGAAAAACAACGCCGCGTACACGTACAAAGTGCATTGCAACGTTACATTCGTGCTCTGTTAAGTTATCGAAGTACCATCTGGTGAATTTTTGACGTATCATAAAAGTAACTCCGTGAAAAAGTTGGACGCGAAGTAATCGCGAAAAACTGTAACTACGAAATTTAATCTTAACGGCGACGAGTAAAAACGAAAAAAAAAAAAAAGAAAGTTGACAGGAAATCGGATTAAATAAATTTCTTGGGGGAGGTTTTGGTGATGATTTTTTATTCGTTGCGTTGGTAAGGATTTTAATGAGCAATATTTATAAATGAGTCGAATGTTTCGTGTTGTTTATTGCGGCGCTTCATCTTAGTGGTCGACTCGTTAGAGAAAAATTTGAACGAGATTTCGGAAACGAAAATGATATAATAAAAATACACAAAACAAGTCGGGCTACGTGTCAGTTAGGGACTTAGTTCGGAA
>JABFQC010007173.1:0-10249 GCA_022817085.1 Psilanteris sp. ZL-2020
CTCTTTAACCTAAACGGGAAATTTTAGACGTTTCGAGGTTTAAATTAGAGTCTACGTTACCATTTACCTTTAACAATTTTGAAGCTAAATTTTTAGGTTCAAAATAGTCTTAAATTTCGACTAGGGAGTTTACGCATGATTAGGTGGAAGTGACATAAACGGTGTATGTCCTATTACACGAAGAAAACATATTTTTAATACATAATATATCAAAAGCGGGATATAATTAAAGATATTATAAAAATTACTATATCATATGTTAAAATTTTCTACATCAGTTGAATATAAGATTGTGCGCATTCAAAAATTCAATACATTATATAGTAACTTTTATAGTTTTTTCAAGTATATCCTATTTATGAAATATTATATAGTTTTTTTCTTTTATATATGTTTTCTCCGTATACTCAGGTATGACTGAAGCCAGAGAATTAATGTTGTTACACGGAAAAAAAGTCTAATGTATATTCTAATAGAAATACGGCCAATTCTAAAAAGTGGCTAAACATTAAAAAGTGTAATGTTATAGTCTAACCTTGGTATAATTTTTACTATACTGTATTATAATGTGGGGACAAAGTCATTCATTTTAAAATTATTCTAATACCGTATAATAATTATATGCTCGGTAAACTACGGCGCAATCATATAAAGATGCGCCAGAATATTTCTTTACAGATTATTACACCAACTCTTTTGTCAGTGTAGAATAAATATTTACATTGCATATATTGAATTACCTTATATATAATTGATATACACTCGTTTTCCGTTCTTATATTATAGAATTATTCTAATTTTAATATTTTTTATCAATAATAATAATTATAATATATTGTAAGTTTCTCAACGTAATTTTTAAACACACAGAAATAAAAATAAAATTATATTATAAAACAATCGCGTGCCTCCAGAATGTGAATCTACACGCACAACGGTTAAAAGAAATTAAATTTTTTTCAAGTGACAAATTATATTTTGAAACATGCAATTATTTAATTCATTTAATTCTATAACTAATTTTCTTATTATTTTATAGCACTGAGCATTCTAGTGATACTAAACGTCTAAACAGTAACACAATAAATCTGTAGTTATTTATTATTAACAAATTTAATGTATTTAAAATTTGTATCGATACAATATGTGCAAATCATGATATTTTTATACATAAATTAAAGTAATCACTAAACATGTCGATTGTTAATTTTGTTTCTGGGTTATAACATCAGTATACCATTTAAGATGGTTAAGTCAATTATAAAATATAAATTAAATTTATATATAATTGTTGCTGACATTACCGAAATTATGGTCAAATTTGAAGCAATTCGTATCTATCAAAGTCGAGATACCTTTATTCTAAGGTGACTTTAATAACATACAAATCTTATAGTACATGCATAGAATATTTTGTTGATTCAACCAAAATTTTGTTAAATTTACAAAATATTTGTTACATTCAATTAAATTTTGATTAAATGAACACAATTTTGGTTGAACCAACAAATCTCTTCTCTGTGTGTAATATATAGTAATCTTATAGTCTTATAGTAATAATGAGAAATATGATGTATTATATATTTAGATATATATAATACGATATATACAATTATTCTATTGACATTGATAAATATTAAATTTTAAAATAAAGATAAACGTTTGATTTGAAGAAAATATTCACTTTGTTGTATGTAATTTTTATAAAAGGTATTAAATAAATTGATTATCTTTATTGTATGTATGTTAATTCTTATAACAACCAATGTGTATTAATCAATTAACTACAAAAAAATTAACATAAATGGTTATGTGAATGTTTTTATTTTTTGATTAATTTTTTAAATTGTTTACTTAAGCTTTAAATAACTTTACTATTTTTTAAGGATATTTCGAAGATGATATTTAACTTATAAAGTGACAGCGCAACCGCCTTAAAGCTTGTTTTTGCAACACTGATATTTAGGTTGATTACCAATATCGAATTATGTCGACATTTGACCTTGATTTAATGTCTGATTTTGACAATGCTTCAACATTTACTAAAAACAACGATTAGATTTCACAAATCAACTTACTTTTTATATACGTTTGGTATCGATTAGTTAAATCAAAAAAGATGACAAATATATTCAACGTAAATACTACTAAACACTGCTAATTATAAGTTACGTAATTGTAATTAGAAATTCAAATTTACACAACTATAATCTAATTCAATGATTGCATTTATACTGAAATAACTTAATAAATGCAAAAACTACTAACGCCGAAAAAAATATTTTAAAATTTAACAAAGAAAAAGTACTAATATTTGCTGACAAAATATTTTATACGTGTCAATTTGTTATCGAATATTAACTTGATAACTAATTTTTATCAAACTGAAATTCAGTAGTTTGAATTAAGTTTAGTTATTTGTTCACGTAAACTTTATTGATAAACTGAAAATTATAAAAATATATTAAATTTTATTAATAGCCACGCAAAATACAGGTTCTATTCAGTTGCATAACATCGCTTTATATTTCATACAGGAAATATCCTCTTTACATACAGGAATATTAAATATTGAGTATAAATATAAGTATAAGGTGCATAAATATAAAAATTGAATAAATTATATTCTTTACTATTATTTTAGTAATTATATATATTTATTTTCGTAATGGTAAAAGTACAATATAAATAATGTATTTGATTTATTTTTAATTCAATAAATTCACCTAGTACATAACATTTTTTCCTCTGTTTAATAAGTTAATTTTATATTAATCATACGTTGACCACAATAAATAATAATACTAATATAAAAAGTTGTTTGTTTTATTTCCATGTATACAAATATCTTTAAATTACTTTGAAGTATTACATCAACAAGATCTAGAACTTTATTTCAGTTTGAATCGAATACAAATTTCTGTGTTTATCAGACAAAATGCTTTAGTATTATGCATGCGGGAACTCTGGCTTCTTTCGATACTTGAGATGCTTGCTTAATCTCACTTTACCTACGATTTTGATAAAATGTCGTGGTTAAATTCAAAAACATATTACTCTCACGAAACCAAATAATTTTGTTTGTCAGACATTGGTAGTAACGGAATTAAATTTTATTACACAATTGATTTAATTTTGTGCTAATTAGAGTTTAAACAAATTTTAATTGAACAAAATAATTTACATTTCTCTATTATAACTGTATTATGTAAAAATATGTATATTTATTCATCCATGAAAAATTTTCGTAAAAAAAAACAAATGAAGCTTCAGTTATACTCGTGCTTTTCAATTATATATTATATGTCAAATTAAATTTTATTTATTAACTATATTATTATATTATTATTACTATATTATTAACTATATTATATAAGCTGCGATGTATTATATTATATTTTATTTTCATTTGAATTTACTGTTTGTTAGAAAAAAGTAACAAGTAGGTCATTAATTTTTATTCATACATTCGCACATCGTTTTCATGAAAGTAAACATGAATCAGTAAATAAAAAATTAGAGACAATCGTCGACACGTGTGCTTGTCACGCAAATCATTCACGCAGATCGCAGTACATTGAAAAAACCTCGACTGATTTAATAAGCTATGTCATTCTTCTAAATTAGTGTCGTTAGAATTAACACTTTGCTTCAAATATAAATATAAATCATAAAATTAGACTCGCGGTTAAACAAATCAATTACAAAATATTTAAATCGCAATAACCTATCAATCTTATGGTTTTCCATTCCAAAAATTAATAAAATAAATATACTATATATACTATAAATGTATATATTGTAACGAAAATTCAAATCGTATAATCCTATAAGTCAGAACATAACGTATAACAATTATTATTAATGTAATATCTTAATTATATTGTTTTTGAACTTATTATAAAATATAAACTGATTTTAAGGATTTTAATATTTTATCCAATTATATATATAGATAAAAATTTAATTTGGCTCTCTATACTAAATATTTTACTTATATCTATGTTACTTTAAAACAACTGTTTGGTTAAAGACATTAGTTGTTTTGATCTATATTTTTTCATACATTGATTAATTCACTATATAAAATACAAACATGAATAAGTTTTTCATTTGCAAAAATAATGACATTTAAAATTTAACCCATTATCTGATCGCGTGAAGAATTTACAATGTCACATAGTAATTTCACAAATTTCACTTTAGAATATGAAAGACATTCTACTACATCATACTTTTGATATATTTAATACTAAATTGTTCAATTTATGGTTTCGCTGTATATGTTTTCAAATTACAATATAAAATGGGAAGAATGACGTCGAAAGTGTAAAACTTATCAAATGACTTAGAATATTAATACGACACCATTATATCCCTTAACCACTTTGATTCACTTTCTTAACGCGCGTGATAGTAAAGAAACTTTCAGTTTAACTAGGTAACGTGTCTCCTTTCCTATCCACCGTAGCTAAAATAATTACTTTTTGCATGATTATTGACAAACTTTTAGCCGGATTAGAAATGGTCACTTGGATTTGACTTCAAAGTTTCAATCTAATGATGAATATTTTATAAGAATTACAGGTCAAAATTAAAAATTGACGAGACACGTACATTCGAATCTTAGTCAATGACTTTTAGGTAAATGTAAAACGGCATAATGCACATACGACACAATTTTGTGTATTTATCAATAATCGAGTAAAAATATTATAACACCAATTTAGAGAAAGTTGCAAACACTCTGTTAGTATTAGAGATATTCAAAACATAGCAAAAATGAGAAATCTTATTCTGCCTGTGTTAAATATATCTTATTTTGAATTAACCAATTTGTTAATTCACTAAAATATTAATTCTCGATTTATATGCTATTAATTACACATTAAAATAAACTATCGTATTTTCTTATGCAAAAATAATAAATTAGATATTACGGAAATAAGAACAAACTTACAAAATAAATATATAAAAAAAAGTGTCAATATATATATTACAAAACACCTAACCAATACAATTAATTTCATCATACCAGTGGTAGTTCGTAAAGCGATTCAGTTAAGCGTTCCTATAATTGCAAAGCAACATATATTTGCGATTGAAGTAAACCGTACGCGCAGTTACTTAATTTTAACTACTATTTCTTGAATCGTATTACATTTGTTGCGTATTTGAGTAGTGGAATATATGAAATAATAATTTCATCAAACAAGAACCATTTCAATGAAAGGCAAATTTAACCAAACGACTGTTTGATTTAAAGAGATGTTTCTCTCTGTGTGTCACTTCAATGTACAATACGATGACTCGATGCGGTTTAATAGTTTCAGTTTCCGTAATTTCAAGTCACATTTAAATCTATCTTCTTCTGCTTTTGGACGTCGCCTTGGACTGACCACCGCATGTAATACTGCAGTATTGTAAATCAATTCCATGAGTGGCCGGTACAGTAGCCGCGAAAATTGATTGCCCCTTAAAGTGCATTAGCATAGGCTGCGTGTAAATGACACTATTAAAGGCTACTTGTACAACTCATAATTATCATTTTGCGGCTTCGTGGATCCGTTAATAGTTCAATTTTCAACGTAACAATATATATATTTATATATAATTTTTCGACGTTTTACTTTCACCTCATTTGATCGGCACAAAAGTTTTAACGTGAACTCCTTTTTTTATATATAAAAATACACATGTAAATATATACAATAATGTTTAAATAAAATGTGTTCGATCGATTTTGCCCATGAATTAGTTATGTCTTGAGGGCGCTTTATTTGTTTTTCGAGGACACTTTTCTTGTTAAATGAATTTTATTTGTCGTTAGGGGAGAAGATGTTTTAACGACTATATATATATATATAAAAGAAGAATGATTATGTCAGACCATTTGCACTAAGTGACAATACACGGATTGGTTTGTAAATTGAAATCATATACGTATATGTGTGTGAGTACGTATATACGTATACGAATGCTCAAGGTGAAAATTATATAGCATCAAACGGTAAAGGGGACAATGATAATAATAATAAATTTAAGGCGATGACAAATTATACGGCACTATTATCTCCCCGCGTTGTTAAAAGTAATATCTTATTAATCTTGACGTTTGTAACTTCATCTGTCAACGACACAAGAATTGTTGATGGTTTCTGACAAAAGGGATCTAACGGATGATGTCAAGTATCTTGGCAATTACAAAATAAATAAGAAACTTACCAATTTTCCGACGCTTCTTCATCAAGTATTGTGCCGTCAGGGAGGCGCGAATGTATATTTGTCGTGGGTCTCGTTGGACGATTTCGTATTCGAGACGGCCCAACAACGCCCGTTTTCGAAAGACCAGCTCGAAATGAAGCTCGGGCTCTGTCGACTGTAACAAAAAATCATTTTTGTTAATAAATATAACTGCACGATAATTTCGATAATCATATATGTAATAGATCAATTGTAATATAAATATTCGAGGTGGGTTTTTTACGATCAATTTTGGATCGTGCTCCGCTCAGGGTAATAGTCTTTAACAAGAAGCAAATTAATAAATATATAAAAAGAAATTCATACTTTACGCAATGGATTGTAGACATTTTATATCATTCCGTGTTTCTCGTTTTTTTTCGCAACCTCCTTTGTCGTAATATTTAAACGATATATATCATAAAACTATTGGTAAACAACTTTTCTTAAGATCAAAAACTTATAATATAGAATAAATATAATATAGAAAAAATATATATACAGTCTAAAGAAAATGTTGATGAACGTTCGAATTCATTTATATAATATAATAAGAAAATGTACTTTCAAATATATATAGTAATTCAATTGCTAATAAAACGTGATATTTTTGGTCTAAATGATTTAAATAATTAAAAAATAAAATCTTCAAATTTACTTTTTTCTTTTTATTTTTATCGATATTATATATATTTTTAAGTACATTTTAAGAGAGTAACAGCATTAAGAAAGAGTTTAATAACATTACTTGCCTAAAACGAAGTAATAATAAAACGTTTTAAATTATACTTTACGTTAAGAAGTAAACA
The DNA here is from genome assembly GCA_022817085.1 of Psilanteris sp. ZL-2020. Taxonomy (NCBI): domain Eukaryota; kingdom Metazoa; phylum Arthropoda; class Insecta; order Hymenoptera; family Scelionidae; genus Psilanteris; species Psilanteris sp. ZL-2020. Next base: position 7,053 of record JABFQC010007173.1, read on the forward strand.
ATGTTTTTCAATTGGGTGGTAAAATAGTGTAGACGGTATGAATTAAAAACGATATTTTAAAAGTATTTGTTTGCAAATATAATACTTTTAATAAGAAAATTTTTCTTAAAATAATACATACCGAGTGTTGTTTTATTAAATTATGACTTTTCTTCATAGTATTTTTATTTTAAGATATGTTTCTGACGTTACTTAAAAATGGCGCACCGTTTATAAAATGCAAAAATACACCGCGTAGAACGAATATGAAGTGACGTCGTCAGAACGTACGCGACTTCAAAACGCATAACACATTGAAATAAACTGAAACCAAACTTTCAATTCATCTAATAATAAACTATTTTAATTTTCCGGTTCTATTATTCGAATTCAGATAAATCGTATGTTCAATTTCTATTCTATCGCAATCGGCCAGTATCCGGTAATATTTAATTTCTAATTTTCAGAGCAACATTTTGCTCGATTTTATGTTGTTGATTCTAAATTTATTAAATACATATTATTAGAAATGCCTAACAAAAATCATATATATTTTCCATAATAATTTTTGTAGAATACTGTTTAATAATGAAATATAAAAAAAATTAATAAACATACACTTAAATTTCAGTGTTTACGGTTAAATTTGAAGAAATAATATTTTACAAATTTCTTCGTGTTAAAATTATTTTTTCACACACAAGCATTGAATCAAATTGTCCAAATAAAATCCTAATCTTAGAAATAAATATTTCATTACTATTAATTAAACAATAAAATACAATTTTATGTGTGCGAAGTTTCAAATAGTGAATTTCGTTAAATCTTAAAATTTTATACTTATAATAATTATGTTTAATGATATTTGTTTTTATTGTAAAATAAAATAAATGTTAGTGAAATAATATTTTAAATTATTACAATTGAATAATGTAACTTTTCCTTATGAAAAAATTATTCTTAAAATTATATTATTTTAAATAATACAATTCGTTAGTATATAACGTTTAGAACTTCAAACACATGAAGTTCTTTTTACTTCATAAATTGTTTGCATTGATGACATTTTTAGCATAACAATTTACTATGATTGTAAAGTCATACGTAATAACTTGTCACATTCTTATGATAGAAAATAAGCTCAGTACACTACTATCGAAACAATAAAAAATTTGTTTCATAATATAAGAATAATACTTTTGTGAATTCTAAATTATGTATAACCTTGCTATATAAAAACAAACAAAAATTTTGAGAAAATTCAAGGAATTTTATCACGCCATATTATATGAAAATTAATTTTTAATTTAACGTCAATCAGTAGATTTTTCTCTAATTTGCACATTTTTTAAACATTATTTTTCTTTCAACATATAGTGTACCCTTATTTGAAAAATTTAATCTTTTAAAAACATTTAAAAAAGGGGCAAACATAATTTAAGCAAAACCATTCAAGAAAAACGAAGTTAATGTAAAAATAGTTACCATCGAAGCATTCGATTTTTATGGTCAGTGTTTATTTTATTCATTTGTGTACTTTTATTTTTTCTTATTGAACATTTTTTTTCATGATATATGGTCAATTATATTTTATTAATTCAATTTTATTATTTTAATTTTTATTTTAATTTTAATTTTATAAATTATTGAAAAGAGTCTAAAACAAAGATCGAAACGTTCAATTAAAAAAAAATTAATTGATTTTGAACCGAGTAAAATTTAATATAAATAAAAAGTTTAATATTACATTTTTTATTCGCATTATTTTTTTAATTCTTTCAGAAAATTATAATTAAAATGAATGCATAAATTTAAATACAAATTAATAATAAATTAATCAGTTAATTATATATATATATATATATATATATTTATATTAGTTTTACTAATACAACTTATGTCCTTGCTAATTTATTTCCGTAAATAGCAAGTACCATAAAATGGTTGCATATGACATCACGCAAAAAGTGCAAATTCTAAAAAATATTCACAATTTTACTTAATAAATCGATATATACACTATCTCTTTTTTTTGACTAATTCGTTGCATCTTTTTATTTTTTCCTTAAGGGCACACAACATTTATCACCAGGTCAGGGTTAACAGTTAGGTGTGCCACACATCCACAATAGTTCCGCAGCACCCTGACATCTAAAAATATCTTTACAAACACGATGCGCGCACTGCACGTCAGAACCGTATTTGTACTTAGAAGAAAAGTGAAATATCTATAATTTGTGACAATGATAATGAACTATACCAACTAGGATTGCATTTTCCCGTTGATGTTAATTCGTTAATAGCTTTAACGTGTAATGATATTACACGGTATTGTCCAAAAAAATATTATGATAAATACCTTTTCTGTAATTAAGATTTACGGAATGATAATTGCAATATTATAAATGGTTTTAGTGACTTCTACTTTGAAATATTATTAATCAAATTGTATATTATGCAATGGTAATAGTTATTCCGACAGAAAGGATGCTGCCATTATTGTTCATGCATTAGTTAATTAGCATTCAGTTTTGAATAATGTTTTAGTCTCTGAAACTATTACATTGATAATATTATATACTTATGAATTTTTAAATTTAGAAATAAATAATGATTTGTAATTTATTCCTTTGAGTCGTATTATTAAAATTAATTTTCATATAAAAACAGGAAAACTATCATCACAGCAATTGTTATTCAAACGCGACGCTTTATTTTTTAATATTTGATATTCACCGTAAAGTATATTTTTGTTTTAATAAAAGTATGAAGCATGTTTTAATGAAACACGCGTAAAAATTAGTTTATGTGTTTCGGAATCAACATTGACTGGAATATGATTTTGTTAAATTAAAAAAAAAGTATTGAAATTGAAACATTTATGCATCATATTTATATATTACGTCAATTATTAATTATTAATTATTTACAAAAAAGTATATAATATACTTAGATATGTTTTTGGTTCATTATTTTATTTATGTATATATAAGTACAAAATGAGTGTAAAATAAATTTGCGTTTTTGAAAATATTCTATATTTATATTGACTGTCTTGACGTATTTATGAATTAATTTTCATTACTCCCCGTTTTAATTTAAATTAATTCAATTTTGAAAATTTATAATATATAAGATTTGGTGTTTTCGTTGAAATAAGGAAAAATTATTCACTGCCTGCGTTTCGGCAACATTGTGCAATGGTGCTATATTTCGTG
>JABFQC010007174.1:0-10249 GCA_022817085.1 Psilanteris sp. ZL-2020
TTACCGCGTTTATAGTGTGAAATAGGTTAACGCTACTAGGCGTACCGGTTGGAGCTAACACTGCGACATCTGGTGCCTGCAGACGTTAGCGGTTCCACATCATTTTACAGTCAAGTATACGAAGTTGTACGGGGCTGGCCCCGGCCAGGTCACCTGACCGTCTCTCTTAATCTATAAAACTCCTATACACCAGAATCCCGGCTTACGCATGTTAGGCTATTGTTCTCATTGAAAACATTAGCTACGCGTGACGTTTGCAACAACGACCGCATTGGAAAACGTAGGCTCGCGATAAATTCAAGCGGCGTAGCTCTAGAATAAAAGCGATTTACTTTATATTGTATTAATCAGGACCGGAATATTATAAATATTAATATTATATTATAATAAATAATATTATAAATAGCGGGCGAATTACAAACGTACTTAAACCATTTAACCCTAAAGTGCCCGTTGGCCAAAATATGACAAAAGTGCCCGTACGGGTCTGTCAGACCCGGATCGTCTTTCAAGTATAAGAAATAAATCATTATATGTAAAATAAATAATATAAATAATGAAATTAAAAGTTTTAAGTCTCAGGTATACGATTATTATAGTGCTGTAACGATTAATTGTTATTTAAAACTTTAATAAACAAAATAAAAAAGAAAAATTCGGAGTAATAATCATTTTTATTTTTAGTTATTTAACTACGTTAAAATTTGTTTCAAAATAAAAAATACAGTGAATCGTAAATGGGAATACCTTTAATTTAAACTAAAAAATACGTCGTAATCTTTATATTAAAAAAGTAGTTATTTGATTAGATGAAATGAGCTTATTTTCAGCCCAAGAGAAATGATATATTTAATATTTAAAGGAACTAAAGCAGTTAAATAACTGAAATATTAAAATGTGATTGTCACATTTAACTTTTCTTGTATAAAAATATACTTTTTTATTAATAATCATCATTAACAAATTTTATTACAATTACAAATTTTGTAATTATTAATATTACAATATTAATTTTTGGGCAGACTAGAATTCTGATTATCATATTATTGCTTCTTATATTGGTTACATTATATACTACACTATAGCTATGATAATTTATAATTTATAAAATAATAACTATTAATTAATGATTCAAAAAATATGTTATCTCTTAAAATTATACTTAAAATTATAAAAATAAAATTATTAATTAATTTATAATTATAAATTATTAAAATTATTATATTGCGTTATAACCGAGCGAACCTCGCTCGATAGCAACTATATTCAAATTGCTGCTATTATGCCGAATCTGGCATCACTGTTTGGGTCTGTCAGACCCATTCGGGCACTTGAGGGTTAAATACTGTTTTAAACCGATAAAATTAACAGACTTTGTTTTCTTTTTTTTTGTTACAGAAACCAATACTCAAAAATAGCAAAACATTTTCTTTTCTTTCTATTTTTGTAAATTGTGATTATAAATAAATATTCTTTTATAAACATAAATTGATAATTCCATGAATTTTTGAGAACCTTTTCACCGGCGAGCATAAAATCTGAGAATTATGTTAAAGTTAACTAGTTTTATATAGATAATAGTAAAATATAAATTAACGTTTTTTGACAGAAATTAAATATAGATATAAAAATACAAAAATAATAATTACAAAAGCGAATGTTTAGTGCAATTTATAAATTAAATAAAACCGAACACAAAGAAAAATTAGACAATTTAAATATAGATTATGAAGGCAGTATTGATACATTAAGACGACATTTAAAACAATATTACGCAAAAAATCCCTCCCTTAACCCCCATACCGTACGAGAGGAAGAAAAGAAAAAAGAAGATTACGACGAAGAAAAAACGGGAAAATATAGTAAAACGGTAACTAGCGGAATACCCGAACGACCCAGAAGAACGAAAACGGAATTGTTAATACATCTAGATCAAGAAAAAGAAGAAGAAACGATGGAGCGACCTGATATCATTTCTCGAGAACTTAGAAAATATGCGAGAAATGTATGAAATTGAGGAAAATATTATGCTTAAAATTTTACCTCAAATTTTCAAGAAAGATACACTCGCATGGTATTTTAAAAATAAGTCATTTTATTAAATGACTTCAGAAAAATAAATGAAATAAGCGAAAAAGATGCTTACCCACTACCTCAAATACATCATTAGATAAACTAAAAGTAGCAAAATACATAAGTACGATTGATTTAAAGAATGGTTACTGGCAAGTTCCGCTGACACGAGACAGTAAAGCTATAACTGCTTTTACAATACCAGGGCGTGGATTTATGCAGTTTACAGTCAAGCCAGTCGGACTACATTCCGCACCAGCTACATTTCAACGCCGGATTGATATAATTATCTGGCCAGAATTAGAGCCTAATGTGCTAGTGTCCTTCGATGACATAATAGTAGTAAGTCAATCTTTTCAAGAATATCTATCTTTATTGAAAATATTGTTCGAAAAATAACGCCAAGCTAATCTCAAACCAAACCAAGAGAAATGTTATTTTTGCCATTTTGCAGTGACACTGTTTTCTTTTGTTTAAATTATGGTCATCTATAGTTTGGCAATAACTGAGCAGCACGCTTAATTTTATTGAGACAAAGTGTTTATCAACTCTATAAGCTGTGAAACATCATAGGAAAGAGTTCGTTTATACATTACTCTCTCCTCATAGTGTGAGTGCACATCTCAAATTATTATTTGAAATCTTTGATCATTTTTTTATATTATATTTATTTTCTGATTTATGAATATTTGAATGCTGAAACACTCAAACTCTTATTTGTTTATTCGAGTCGTACATCTGATCTCTCATTGGATGACCTGAGTGACAATTGGATCCGGATTGGGAGTCGTTTACTGTTGGTCTTTGATTGGCTCTGTCGGTGACAAGGGAAACTGTACTTTATAACGGATATCTAAATCACCGTTTATTCTGTGCATTATCATCACATTCTTTGACTTTGAGTTTACAAACATTGATTGATGTATGAATATCTGACTTCTTATATATTTACAAATTTATTTAATCATACTCGCATAGTTTTTGTTGGAATAATATATAGTTTATACATAGTCATCATTAGGATTCAATTTATTTATTTATTTACTGACTATTTATTTATTTATTTATGCTATATCTATCATATCATATCTATGTTTGTATTGTTAATTGATTATTATGACAAACAAATATATTTTCAACAATAACTATACATACATTTTAACTATTTGATTACCTGATATTGTGATAAATTTATTTTATTTTATTTAAAAGTTATGAAATAAGTCTGTGCACCTTATTTTGCTGTTTTATTTCATCCGACTTTTAATTTATTTATTCAACACGAATGCTATATGCATTATATTTTGATAAATTTCTCTCAACTTTATATTGATTTATTTTGAAACTCATACAGATACTGTGATATTTTGTGAATTAATTGAGATGAATTTATATTATTTAAATGTCTTATTGGTTTAAGAATTGAATGTATATTATTATTTATTTATTTAATTACTATATATTTACCTTTATATTAATTATTAATTTAATTATTTATATATTTATGTATATTTATGTGTATTCACTTATTTTTTGTATATATATTTATCATCATTTTCTATCTATACTATTCAACTATTATTTGATTTTTTCTGTGGCTAAACAACAGCACGTTCTCGGCACACTTGCTATAAAAAAAAATTTTTATTCTAGAAATTTTAAAAAACAGTTTTTTATAAAAAATTTGTTATAAAAAATTCTGCAAAATTTCCCCATAAACAAATAAAGACGTCCCCGTAGCGGTATGGCAAAGTTCAAGTTCGAAAACGAGTACGTTCGGACACTCGAAAATTAAAAAAAGTAGTCTTAAATTATATAGATACCGGAATATCGATTTAAAAAATGCGCTTCTTGGGGGAACAATGAGGACAAACCCCATAAGCACATAAAGGATTACACGTCCCCGTAGCGGTATAGTAAAATTCAAGCTCGAAAACGAGTAGGATCGGATACTCAAAAATTAAAAAAATTAGTCTTAAATTATAGAGTAGGTATCGGTCTATCGATTTACAAAATGCGCTTGATGGGGAAACCATTAGGACAATCTCATTAAGCGCATAAAGACATACACGTCGCCGTAGCGGTATGGCTAAGTTCAATCTTGAAAACGAGTACGTTCGGACAATCGAAAATTCAAAAAAGTAGTCATAAATTATAGAGTAGTTATTGGACTATCGAGTTTAAAAAATGCGCTTGATGGGGAAAACATTAAGACAACCCCCATAAGCACATAAAGACATAGATGTAAAGTAGCAGTATAGTAAAATTCAAGCTCGGAAACGAGTACGTTCGGATACTCGAAAATTAAAACAATATGTCTTAAATTACAAAGTAGTTATCGGACTATTGATTGCAAAAGTCAATTTCATGGGAAAAATTTTAGGACAACCCCCATAAGCACATAAAGACATACACGTCCCCGTAGCGATATAGTAAAATTCAAGCTCGAAAACGAGTACGTTCGGACACTCGAAAATTAAAAAATTTAGTCTTAAGTTGTGTAGTTATTGGTCTATCGATTTAAAAAATGCGTTTGATGGGGAAATAATGAGGACAAACCCCTAAGCACATAAAGACATACACGTCCCCGTAGCGATATAGTAAATTTCAACCCGGAAAACAAGTACGTTCGGACACTCGAAAATTAAAATAAATAAGTCTTAAATTATAGTAGTTATCGGAATATCGATTGTAAAAGCCTATTCAATGGGAAAACATTTAGGTCAACCTCCATGAGCAAATAAATTCTTTCATGTCGGCGTATCGGTATGGCAAATTTCAAATTGAAAAACGGATACGTTGGGACACGCGAAAATTTGAAATTTACTCTTCAGAATATTAATTAAATTAATTTTAGAGAAAAACTATCTCTGAAAACAATATATCGTCATACAGTTATAAAAATATTTATATTCGTAATATATTTTTACTTATGTAACGGGAGGGGACGGGTTTTGCATATTAGCTTTCTTAAGTTTCTGGTCACAAATAAATTATTTTAAAATTAAATATAAATAAATATTTTATGAATGCGGATTTAATAATTACCGTAACGTTACAATTACCTAAATTTTACATTGAATTTAATTCATCAAATGTGTTATATTTTTTTTATACATTCTTAAACATTGTTCAAGCACGCATTTCCGATAATCACCGAAATCGGCGAGTAACTAAATAAGTTAAAATACAGAAAATATAATATAGATGTTGATGTTGTAATTTACCCGGGTATAGGCTCGTAGTCTTCAAATCTCTTTGCTTATCAACAAAATCATCAGTCGGTTTTCTTTGCATGAAACGCAACTTTCTTTCGAACTTTCTTTCCCGCTAGAAATTTCTGCTAGATATTTTATATTATAAATTTATAATATATAAATCTAAGCATTGTCACATGATATAAAGGTTGAGATGCATCGAGTAGTATGCGTAAAATTATATTTTGAGGCACTGTTATTTAATAACTCCGGGCGCATGAGTGGGCGTTATTTTTTTACGGACTTAGTTACTGTTGTTTATCTTTCTTTTATTATAATAATTGTAATCACACCCAATTAGAAATTACATAAATACCTGAACATTTAAAAATATCAAAAATGCAAGCATATTTAATAAAAACAAAAACAACTAAATTCTAAAAATTACACCTCGCCCCACCGTCGCTTTATTTAACCTCGCCGCAAATAAATATATTCAATAAAAATTAGAAATATATCGTCCAATCCATGTAACGTCATTTATAGATAAAATATACGAACAACAATTTATGCCAAATTCATTAAGGGTATATTTGCTTATGGGAATTACCCATTAAACGCACTTTTGCAATGATTTCTATGCTTATGGGGTTCACTATTCATTTCTCCATGATGCGCATTTATTAAATGGATACTCCGATACTACTCTATTTAAGACTAATTTTTTTAATTTTCGAGAGTCCGAACGTACTTGTTTTCGAGCTTGAACTTTACTATACCGCTACGGGGACGTGTATGTCTTTATTTGTTTATGGGGAAATTTTGCAAAATTTGTTATAAAAAATCCATATTGAGCTTTTTAAAAGTTATTTATATAATCACAAACTGTTTTTTAAAATTTTTAGAAAAAAAATTTTTGTTTATGCTAAGTGTGCCGAGAACGTGCTGTTCTTCAGCCACATGATTTTTTGTATAATTTGTATATTGATTTATTATTGTAAGTGATTTGATAATATGCCTTAAAAAAAAAAAGACTAGTCGTGATCCTAATGATAAAAGTTCTGGTATCATCTCATCTGTGGTGAAATCTGCTAGATTGACCTTCGGTAATAATGATACAAACTCACCAGGGACATCTAGTGTATTATTCAGAGATCAGATGAAATCGATGATGATACAAATGCAAAGAAAAAAGGACAACTCGCAATCAACTATCACTGAGTCTGTATCTGGAGCTGTTACTAAATCAGTGACTAGATCGGTTAAAGATTCGGTGACTAGATCTGTTACCAGATCCTTGGTGAGGGAATTTAAAAATGAAATCATTAGAATAGACAGAAAAATTGATGTTAATAGTGAAAGTATTAAATTGTTGAAAAATGATCATGAAAGATGATCATGTTGAAAGATAATCATGATAGGATGGGAGATGAAGATGATGCCACTATAAATAAATTGAAAGTTTTTAATGCTGTAAATAAATCTAAATTTAATATCATGTTAATCAATTTAGATGAATCTAATAAGATTAATAAACAGTCTATTTGCAATATTCTTAATAAATTACATCAATTTGATGCGTCTCAAATTGTTAAATGTATACGTATTGGTAAACGAGCGACTTCTGACAAAATAGACCTATAAAAATTATCCTTAATGACTTGGACTTAGTTAATTCATTATCGATAAATAAACAGTGATTGAGTCACCTTACATAATAACATCTGATAAAACATTTTTTGAGAGAAAATATTTAAAAAAATTGAAAGATAAAATTTATCGATGGGTTTCCAACAATTGTTGATAAATGCAATACTAGCAGCAATGTAAATGCTTTGAATAGTATTGGATTAACTAATTTGAATGATATACGGGAAAACCAATAGAAGGCACTAAATGTGAATTTAAAATTCTTTACCAAAATGTGAGAGGTTTGAGAACGAAATTAAAATTATTTGAAAAATATAGTTTTGAATTAAATAAATATGATGTTTTAATCTTTACTGAGACATGGGCTCCATTACAATATAAAAGACTCCGAATTATAGTTAAATAAATTTGATATTTACAGATGTGATATTGATACTAACAGAAATATTGACACTATTTTTCAGATTTTTGAGAAGAGGAGGCGTTCTAATTGCAATTAAAAAATCTCTATCTAATTCTTTATTAACAGCGACTATAAACCTAGAATTACTATTTATTCGATTGATTTTGGGCAGCGATACAATTATACTGACTGCGTTTTATAATCCTCCCAATGCCCCCGATAATAACATGTTAGATTATTGTAAATTAATTGAAGATTACCTGATTTTGATTGGAGGCATGCAACATACTCTAATGAATTATATACTGTTAATACTGTTAATTCTAATCTGAGTATATCAGCGCAATATCTATCGGAAACTATATCACTATTAAATTTGTTTCGAATAAATAATGTTTGTCTAGATTGGGTGTTTACAAATTTTAATGATTGTATGTGCATTGAGGCTGAAGATGTTATTTTTTCTTTTGATATTTATCATGCAGTTCTACAACTACAAATAAATAGGAAGAATTATTTATATAAATTAACTGATATCAACAGAAAATATGATTTTGTTAAAGCTGATTTTCAAATGATAAATTTATATATGAATAATCTTTTGCATATCTATGATTTCAGTTCGTATTCGCTATCAATATGTATAAATGTGTTTTATTATTACTTATATCAAAGTTTTGAACTTTATATACCGGTTAAATCTAATTATAAATCTAAGTTACCTATTTGGTTCGGGAATTAAAGTTAAGTGTAATTCATAAAAAGAAATTTCATAAAAACTTTAAACAGTTTGGGAAAAAAGAAGATTATGATAAATTTTCACAGCTGAGAGATCAATGTAAATCATTGCATGAAAGAAATTATAGAAAATATAATGATAAATTAAAAGGATTTATTCAAACTAATTCAAAAATTTGTTGGCATTATATAAAAAATACAAGATTTGAACATAGGCTTCCATATATACTATGTATATGAATGATATCGAGTATCACAATGATAATGGATATCTCATGCCTTTGCTACGTATTTTCGAACTTTTTACTCTCAAAGAGATAATATTGCTAATAATGTAAATCAAAATTATAATTTTATAACGCGAAAATCACTTCCTTACAATATAAATGAATTAGAGATTTCGTTAAGTGATATTTTTAATGCTATTGATAATTTGAGTGAATACGAATGTATTGGACCAGATAGTGTTCCATCAATTTTGATTGAAAGATGTATTTTCTCTTTTCCCAAATTATTATACTTATTATTGATAAATCTCTGAGAGAAGGAATTGTCCCTGCAGAGTGAAAATCATTCTTCGTTAAACTAATATTCAAAACGGGAGATAAAAAATGCATTGCTAATTATAGAGCTATATCTATAATGAGTATAATTCTGAAGCTATTTGAATCTATAATTGCTAATAAAATTAAAGATCTCATATTTTCTATTTTAAGTGAAAACCAACATACTTTCACAAAAGGTAGAAATATTGAAACCAACCTTGCAACTTAGACACAATATATTCTAAATTCTAATGATAAAGGTCATGAAGTTGAGAGTGTATACATGGATTTTTCAAAAGCTTTTGATACTGTAGATCATAATCTTCTGCTTAAAAAACTTAATGTTATTGGAATAGGTGGACATTTGTTGAAGTGGATTGGTGACTATATCTCTAATAGAATACAGTATGTGCAATGTGGAAGAATTTTATCTGAGAAAATTGATATTCTGTCTGGAGGTTCCCATCTTGGTCCTTTACTTTTTGATTTTTTTATAAATGACATAACTATGTTGTGTTAATGTTAAATTTTTACTATTTGCAGATGATCTAAAGATTTTTAAATCTATTTGTTCAAAATTTGACATTTCTGATCTTCAAATTTCCCTCGAGAAAATAAATTAATGGTGTTCACATAATAATCTGAAACTAAATACTGCAAAATGTAAAACTATTATTTTTTCTAGAGCCCGGATAACTCAGCATAATGATTTTTATCGTAACGGTGAAATGATTGAACATGTGGATCACATTAGAGATCTTGGTGTGTTATTTAATAATAAAATGAGTTTTGATGTTCATATCGACAAAATTGTAACAAATTCTTTACAATTACTCGGTTTTGTTAAGCGAACTTGTTCCGAATTTAGAATTCCACAAACCCTACATCTGTTGTATCTGACATTGATACAACCCACACTTACATTCGCTTCTGTCATTTGGTGACCACACTATACATACATATCAATAGACTTGAAACTGTTCAACATATGTTCTTTAGAATTATTTCACCTAAAATTAGATTACCAGATCCTTTTATAGATCATAATTATTCTGAAATATCGAATAAACTTAAAATACCATATGTTCAAGTTGCTGCTATTATGCCGAATCTCGCATCACTGCCTGCACCAACACCAGTCACCGAAGAACCAGCATCAGTTTCCGAAAAACCAAATCCAGTAGTAGCATACAATCACAAGATTAACAAAGAGGACGACCAACCAAAGAAGAAACCACATTGGAAACAAAGAAATAATAAATAAAGGTAATAATAAACCAAATATATTTGTTTCATTAATAAATTAAAGTAAAATAAATAAAGAAAATAGTATAAATACCAGTAACAGCAATACGACAAATTTAGTCGTACCAGAGAATTACGATCAAGACGTTACCGCAGCCACCAACCCACTGGGAATATAAAATTCCGAGAGACGACAATATAGACCAACTATTATATATCCATATCCATATATATATAGATATATATATGACAAATAGTGGATAATGGGTCGTTGCAACTTGGCAACATAGTAAAATGTCCCGATAAGCACCATTGTATATACGAAGTGGTGCTTAATGGGACGGACCAGGAAAACACGGTGCTGGGGCCCCCTAGGACCCTCGCGTTTTGGGTTTGGC
>JABFQC010007175.1:0-10249 GCA_022817085.1 Psilanteris sp. ZL-2020
GGTAAATGTGGATAAACAAAAAATATAATACATTATTAAATATAAACAAAAATAAACAAAATAAAGTTTTTGATAAGAAATTAACTATTTTTTTCGTCTGGGTATGTTGCATAATAATAACAAAAAGAAAATTTGTATGATTGGATTTAAATCTGAAATATACTTTTGTTATATATTGTTTGTTAATGTCACTGAGATTATACTTATTCGAAATAATTGTTTGAGTGATTTATTTATATAATTGTTGTATGTGTTTTTAATAAAATATTGTTGTAATTAAGATCTTGCTTATAGTATTAACAGATTGCAAGTATAGAGTAAATAAAAACATTTATTGAAGCATATGCTTCTATGTTTAAACTATTAGAAAAATTAAAAACTAGTAACCAAAATCTTAATATTAATTAATTAATTGAAAAACACTAAAAACATTACTTTTGGAAGATTGGTTTTGCTTATGATTTCCAATAAAAGATAAATATCTGGTTCATTAACATAATTTTTAAGTTATTAATAATATTAATATATCCTTGGAAATAAATATTGATACATTGTAAATATTTAAAAAACTGTTAAGTCATATTATCTGAGAAAAACATAACAAATAGATTATAAACGTTTTAAATTAATTAAAATTGTCCAAAAGCAATATATTATTCAAAAGAGGTGCATTTATCTTAGAGCAGTTTATTATCTATATTACCCATGGGATTATAAGAATCTAAATAAAGTATATTTTAAGATTTATTTCTAGATCTGTATAAATAATTTTTGTGACAATATAGATTATATAGTAAAAATTTCTCTTAAGATCTATTAAACATAAACTCTAGAATGTTGAGAGAGTCTGAGGATTATTTGAATTCTAAATTTTTATTTTTAAGTATTAAATAATTACATAATTGTTAAAAATTATGGTTTTTGCCAAAGAAAAATGTCATTAGAACTATTAGATTTTAAGACAAAGATAGATAGATATTTATTTATCAATTAATAGTGGAATAAACCGTTTGTAAGTTAGATTATCTGATAATTACATTAAATGTATATGTAATAGTTTTCACGGTGTAACTTTTTCTATGGCTTTTATTAAACATTTCTAAAAAGTATATTTTTAAATTCTTTTTAATGACTTGCAAATAAAATCAATTAATTTGATATAATTTACAACAAATGATGGATTTAATTAATTTAAAGAAATATTTTTAGTCACTATTTTTTTTTGTAATACATAATATTAGGAGTAAATTAAAAAATAATAATTTAATTAACTTTTAATTTAAATAATTATTACATAAGAACTTTTTTTTAACATTAAATTTAGATATTAGCATACAAGGAAAACTATTATACTTATAATTTATGAACTAGTATCCTTCATAGATATAAAAGTCAACAATGTATTAAATCTGTTATTAATTTGTTTAATAATAATATTAAAAACGAAGAAAGGAGATAAATAATATTAATAAACAAAAATATTTTAGTTATAAATATAATCACTAGATTTTACAATAAGTATAAAAAATGTCATTTTCTAACCTAGATAAATTGCAGGTGGCGTGCATGAAAACTTATCTTTATAGCAAAAATAGACATCAACAACATAAATAACAACATATCAAAATGACTAATGTTTGATTCTACGGAATAGATAGTAATAGTAAAAAATAATAACGGCTGAGTATTGTGAGTGCGTGATTAGTGTCTACATATGTCGATCGATTTACGACGTCAGTTGACCGCTGTCAGTATTGGACAATTGGACACAAACGCTCAGGAAGTCCTGATTGACGTTTACATCGGTCTAATTGTATAACTTCTTAGTTGGTAAAGCAATTTTTTGTGAAACAAATATTTGAAAATGGCAATGGGAAAGGGTTTTCGTGTTTACGAAAAATTAAAACCTCCAAGTCCACATTCAATCATTTTAGAACAACGAAATCGTAAAGATACTGTTCTTTTTGAGTCACAAGCGGTTGCTGTACTATGTAAGTATAATTACAAATTCATTTATTTTTTATTTCTATAAGAAAATAATTTTTTTTTATTATTAACGTTAAAGTGAGTATTTGTTATTATATTTGTACAATAATTTGCTACACAACTTCTAAATATCATTATATATGTATTATATACATGAAATATGCATAAGCAATATTAATTTAAGTTATAAATTATTTCTATTTAAAAACACATACAAATATAATTATAAAGAAAAAAATACCTATATTGCATACATATTAGAAAGTATTTATACATTGTAAGAAAATAAATATTTTTAACATATCATGAAATATTAATGTTATTAATATGATATTAATGAATTGCTTTTATTAGTTTTAATTATTTAATAACATTCAGATTTTGTCATAAAATTAAAATTTAGTTTTTTAGTTAATAATTTGATGATGTAAATATAAAAAATATTATTTATTACATAAATATATTTATAGCTTCTCAGGAAACAGAATCTTTAAAAACACAATATACAAAACTGTTGGATGCATATGGTTGTTTAGGAGTTCTTCAATTAAATGCGGGAGAAAATACTTTATTATATTTAGTACTTGTTACTGGGTGTTTTTCTGTTGGAAAAATTGGTGAATCTGAAGTTTTTAGAATTACTCAAACACATTTTGTTCCATTACATTATGTGCAGTCTAATGAAGATAGAGTATCAGAAGTACGCAAAGTTCTTAATTCAGGTAATAATACTTTACACATTTTTGATAATGATAATTTTAAAATTGTTTCATTTCAATTAAAAGAGTTTAAATTATAGGTACATTCTACTTCTCTTGGACTTCAGGAGATCAAGAGGCTCTTGATATAACATTAAGTGCCCAAAGACGCTGTCGATCTAAAATAACCGATAACAGATTTTTCTGGTTAGCTATAAAGTTATTGATAACTTAATATTGTAAACTATACTTAATATCTTTATTTTATTCCAAATAATAATTTATGATATTTTTATAGGAATCGTATGTTACATATCCATCTGTTAAGGTATGGCGTAAACACTGGTCATTGGTTACTAAAAGCCATGTGTGGAAGTGTAGAAATAAGAACAGTTTATGTTGGTCATCGACAAGCAAAAGCAGTAGTAATATCCAGGTTAAGTTGTGAAAGAGCTGGCACCAGGTTTGTGTATTTTTTAATTGTATTGATTATTAGTATTAAAATATAGTAAAAGAAAGAATTAAAGAAATACACATATTCACATTAATAAATGCTGTTAATTTGGCATGGATAAATGTAAATAATAAATTATAATTGTAAATTAAATTTTTCTCTTGTTCAAATAAATTAATAATAATATTAAATGTAATTTAATTTTAATTTGTTTGTTTTTTAAAGGTTTAATGTTCGCGGTACCAATGATGATGGTCATGTGGCAAATTTTGTGGAAACTGAACAAGTAATTTATCTTGATAACGAAGTTACATCATATATTCAAACTCGTGGGTCTGTGCCACTCTTTTTTGAGCAACCAGGGATAAATGTGGGATCTCATAAAATTAAAATTTCACGAGGTTTTGAAACATCATCACCATCTTTCAATCGTCATATAGAAATGATAAAAAGTAGATACGGACGTCAAGTTATAGTAAATCTTTTAGGTTCAAGTTTAATCGGCAGCAAAGAGGGTGAAGCTATGCTTTCACAACTTTTCCAAAGTCATCATAATAGTTCCGAACATGCAGATGTGCCACACATCTTATTTGATTATCATCAAGAATGCCGTGGCGGTAACATAAAAAATTTATCAAAACTTAAAACCAAAGTTGAAAAGTATTTGGAAGGGTTTTCATTATTTTACGCAGTAGGCAATAATGTAATTTATGAACAAAATGGAACAATTAGAACCAATTGCTTAGATTGCTTAGACCGAACAAATTGCGTGCAAACTTTTTTTGCTCTTGAAATTTTAAGTAAACAATTGGTGTTATTAAAACTGCATGAAAAAGCACAGATGATTTCACGATTTGAGGAAGTTTTTAGGCAAATGTGGGTTAATAATGGGAATGAAGTTAGTAAGATTTATGCGGGTACAGGTGCTATTCAGGGAAGTTCTAAACTGATGGATGGCGCTAGATCAGCTGCGAGAACAATTCAGAATAATCTACTGGATTCAAGTAAACAAGAGGCAATAGATGTATTATTGTTGGGTTCAACTTTGAATACAGAATTAGCTGATAGAGCCCGATTATTATTGCCTTCAAATATGTTGCATGCTCCTCCTAGTGTGCTTAGAGAAATGTGTAAAAGATACAACGAATATGTTGATGTTATGAAATTAAGAGTTAGCGTGGGAACATATAATGTTAATGGAGGGAAGCACTTTAGAAGTGTCGTATATAAAGATGTCTCACTATCAGATTGGTTATTGGATGCTCCAAGAAATGATACAAGTCAGTAAATTAAATGTTTCGTTTAAATAAAATTTAATTGATTTTTTATATATAATAATATAATATATATATATATTTATATATTGCTTATATATATAATAAATATATAATAATGCATATAAAATTGTGAATTTTCTATAATCATAATTCAGTAATCTATTACAAATCAATACTTCAATTTATTTACAAATTTAGTGTTTAAAAAATATTACGTTTGCTTAGCAATCTTAATAGTTTTTTCAATAATAAATATCTTTCAGATTTAGTAACAACAGAATATGATAATGTTTCTGCTGATATATATGCGATAGGTTTTGAAGAAATAGTAGATTTAAATGCTAGCAATATTATGGCAGCTAGTACCGATAATGCAAAAGCATGGGCTGAAGAATTACAAAAAGTGTTATCCAGAGATGATGAGTATGTACTTGTAACTTATCAACAACTCGTTGGAGTTTGTCTGTATCTTTTTATTAAACCAAAACATGCACCATTTCTACGAGATGTTGCTGTTGACTGTGTGAAAACTGGTCTAGGTGGTGCTACAGGCAACAAAGGTGCTGCAGCCATTAGATGTGTCCTATATTCTACCTCGTTTTGTTTCGTTTGTGCTCATTTTGCTGCAGGTCAGTCTCAAGTCAATGAAAGAAATGCTGATTATGCAGAAATCACTAGAAAAATAGCCTTTCCAATGGGAAGAACACTTAACACACATGATTATGTGTTTTGGTGTGGAGATTTTAATTACAGAGTCGATATGGATAAAGATGAAATGAAAGAAATGATTAAAAGAAATGAACTAGATCAAATTTTACAATGTGATCAGTTAAAGGTAAAATTTCATAATCATATTAATCAAGTTTTTATAAATATTTAATAAATCAATAATTAATAATAGTCATATAAAATTTTAGATTCAACAAGAACAAGGAAATGTGTTTAAAAATTTTTCTGAAGGACCAATAACATTTCCACCTACATATAAATATGATTTGTTTTCGGATGATTACGATACATCTGAGAAATGTCGCCAACCAGCTTGGACAGACAGAGTTTTATGGAAAAGACGTACACAAATCCCTGGAATAGGTTAATATCTTGAAATATATAACAATACTATTTTATATTAATATTAAACATTTACTGCTCCATTAAAATAGTCATAATAATTTTTACATTTACATTGTTTAATGAAAATGATTAACATCAATTGAAAATTAATTAAAAAAATCTTATTTATTTTAGTTTATATTTTGTATTTATTCTTAAGAAATTCTTTCAATTTATATGACTATGTGCTTATATTTAATTTTTGAAATTGTTATTCCTAAAATTTTAAAATAGTCACAGGCCCGTTAAATTCAAATAAATAAAATTTTAAAAAAATAACATCATTTTGATACTAAAAAGTATAATATTAATATTTTCATAGATTCACATACTGATTGGAACTCTGGTCAGTTAATTTATTATGGCCGTGCGGAATTGAAACAAAGTGATCATAGACCAGTCATATCAATTATTGATATTGATGTACATCGTGTTAATGAAGATAAACGTGAACGAGTATTCCTAGAAGTTATACAAGACCTTGGTCCACCTGATGGTACTATTGTTGTTAAAACTGAAGAAGAAAATGATGAAGTTGAAAATATTTTTGATGATAATTTTATGATGGCATTGTTACAAGATTTATCTCAAATTGGCGAAGTGATTTTGGTCCGTTTTGTAGGAGAAACTATTTGGGTAACATTTAGAGATGGACAGTGTGCATTAGCAGCTGTTCGTAAAGGAAAAACTCGTGTTTGTGGACAAACATTAAAATTGGTATTGAAGTCTCCAGATTGGGTTAGATTAATAGAAAAAGAAATTGATATATGTAGCAATACAACTGTTCCACAATTTGATGAAAATTCGCCAATTACAATACCTGTTGAAGATTTTGATCGACTAGATATCACTGAGACCTCATCAGGAAGAACAAGTCCAAGTTCAGGACCACCACCACGACCAGCACCACCTGGTCGCCCAGCACAACCTCCTAAAAGTCCATTAATGGAACGTCGTCATGGCCCCCGCGCTGGAGTAATTAGTGTTTTGCCTAATCAATTTACACAAACATCTATTAAAAATATAAATGAAGAAAGAATAGAAAGGTAAAGTTATTTATTTGCTTATCAATACTGAAAAACATTATTTTATATTATTATTTATATTTTTTTCCATTTAATGTCAATATCATTAATTATAATTATAAATAATAATTTCTTGTGTAATACACCATTAATAACTTAAAATTATATATATATAATATGAATACATAAATAAATAGATTATAATTTATATTAAATATTTAACAAAATTTAATTATCTTTATTAGTACTTTATTTTATATTTTTGAAGATAATTAAATGTGTATATATTGTTTTCCTTATTAATAACGTTTAATTTAAAATCCAGATATTTAAGTATAAAAGTTTGGACTTTTGAAGGCTTTTAAAAATAAATTTGAAATATTAATGGCGTATTACATAATTAATTATATATATATTTATATATAGTTATATATATTGTAATGTTCGTTATAAGGTCACATAAGTATGGCAAAAGTGTAAAATAACTAAAAAACACCTTAAAACTACCAAAAGTAAATTCATGTCCAGATTAGTATTTTTAAAGTCTCGCTTATACAGTATGCTGCTGGGGATGTCACGAATATCGTATGTTATTTTTGTTAGAATTTTAGGGGGAGGAAGGCTTCCCTGCATTAGAGGGAGAGAGTTTTCCCTGTTTGCTCAAAAAACAATTTGGCACACCTATAGTTAGGACGCCTAATAGTGGCGGGATCTTATAATAACCAAAGCCAATATTTATATATATATATATTGAAATTATTCTGTAAAAACAAAGTTGCAAAATAGAATATAAAATTAAAAGTGTGTATAATATAAGTAGAATATAAGTGTAGAATATAAGACTAAATATATGGTTTAAATTGCATTAAACACCATTAAAATGTGTGCATAATTATTTTCTTTAGTCCACTTGAATCTGGATCAGAAGATAAAAAGTAATTATAAGTCTTATATAACTAATATATTTATAACTATAATATTATTATAAATTAAATATATAATTATATCGAATATATGAACATTATTTTTGTTTTCTTTTAGTTTGGACGATAATGAAATTAAGGATACACAGTAAATATTATTCCTTAACATAATATTATAAATAATTTATATATATATATATATATATATATATATATATATATATATATATTAATTACAAAATCTGTCCATGAATAGAAAATTTTATTTTTCATAATATTGAAATAATATTTTTTTTAGATTATCCCCAGAATCGGCTATTTATGAAGAAATCGCTGAAGAGGCTATCAATTATCCAGCTCCAAATCGACCTCCTCCTCCACTACCGCGATCAGAAGATTATTATGGCAGTCCGAAAAAAATGCCAAGTTCTACACCTCCACCATTACCGCATAGACAAACTCCTCTACCTCCTCCTCAACACCCGCCGCCAGTGTTACCAACTAATACTCCACCTCCAATACCTGCCAGAACAACAGGTGGACCTCCGATTCCAGCTAGGAATCCTCACTGAATATTATAGCTTAATATGTGTAAATTTTACTTTTTATTGATAATATTATTCAACCTTCAGGCAGTAGAAGAATATTTTAAAAATATTTAATATCATTTTTTGTTTAAGTTTATTAAATATTAAATATTATGAATTATTATAAAATACGTTTATTTAAGATATTACATAATATTCAATATAATAATTTCAAAACTATTCCAAAATTATTATTTATACTTTAATCAATATATTATTTGCGTATAAATTAATAATATATTAAATAGAATTTAAACAAACATAATTTATGTAAAAAATATCTAATTTATTTTAATTTTATAAAATATAACAAAACATAAATTTATTTTAATGAAATATATATTGATTAAATGTACGTAATAATTATGGATAGTATTTAAATTATTACTTTAAAGGCTAATTCCATGACTTATTACTGTGTTAATATTTTACAATCTTAATTAATATACGAATTTAGTCATTATTATATATTATAATCTTAGTGAGTCAAAATCGGTTTGCAAGATAATTTACACGTATAATAATTATTATTTATATATGAAGTATTTATAATTTACTGAAATTGTAAATTTAATGTTTAAATGCAAATTTATAATATGCTTTATTACTTGCGCTAGTTTTCATATATATATTTTTTCTACTTTTAAGATACTATTAATACCTTTTTTGCCTAGATAGCATGTTATTAACTTTTCTTTTAATTTATTATAATAAACTTATATAATTTTTATTATATATTTATATATATATAAAGACTTTTATTAAACTTTTTACATAATCAAATTTTTACACAATTTAATTTTACATATTGTTAATTTTAATTTTATTGTAAAATGAACTAAAAAAAAGTATAATTGTACATTTTATTTTTAATTGTAACTGATTGTTACAAGTTAGATATTTATCTATTAGTTTATTGTGTGATAACCATTTCCAAAAATGAATTATACTCAATATAAAATTTATCGTTATATTGAAAAGAATGGAATAATTTTGTATATTTATAATTTTATAATTAAAATAGTTCCTATTTATTTTATTTTACTATTAAAATCAATGTCAGCATTAATTAATGTATTTTACATATTAAATTTTAAATATGTAAATAAAATTACTTATTATATTACAATAAATTTACGTTTCAAATACGTAACAGTAATGATATTTTTAGTTAAGTGAAACAATATATTTTTGTTACAAAATGTTAGTTATTATTTAAAGCAAGTAATTAAGATTTTTAAAATTTGATTATGAATTAAATTAAAAATTGCATTAAAAGATTGATGATTAATTCTATAATATAAATTAATATTATTAATTTATTAATTATGCTTATTATTTTGCTATATTATATATAGATCAAGAAAGTTCCTTTGAAAAATATACCATATTTGACTCGCTTAGACATTTTTTAGAATTATAAAATAGAAGTTGAAATGGAAATAAATAATAAATAAGATACATTTTTTCGCTTATTATTATAATTTTCATGATCTTTGTTGACCAAATCAAAATGTTTCTTATTTATATATCTCTGAAAGATAAAATATAAAGCATATAAGTAGTTATTTTCATATTTCATTTTGTGTAAAGCGTAAAAAACAAACAATAACAAATATATGTATATGAATGTAATGTTTTTGTGATATATTTTCTCAATTATATTATAGATGAATATTTAGATAACAATTATACAAAAATAACTCGTTATAAAAAAGGTGACTACTATTTTTGGATTACTATAAAAAATATAAAATTAATGTGAAATAGTATAATTTCATCGTTTACAAATACTGTTTTGTTTTAAAATACAAAAATTTAAGTCTGGATAAGAATGTAAGCATATAAAGACAAGTTTAATAATTTAATAAATTTTGTTTACTGAATTTCAAAAATATTAATCTTAAGAAAATCCTTGTTTAATCCTTAAAGAAGGAAAATTCATAATACCACAAGTATATTAAATGACAAAACGCCACATTATGTATGATTTTGAATTAAACTATTAAATTTTAATTTTATTTAAACTTTAATTTGAATTGCAGTGAAAATATTTTTTTTAATTAAATTACTCCATCGAATCACACTAACATTTCTCCTGTGATAAAGGAATGCCATAAGGAATGAAATCAAAATTACATAACCGCTCTAATGCCTATAAAAATTCATTTTCACACATTTTAAAG
>JABFQC010007176.1:0-10248 GCA_022817085.1 Psilanteris sp. ZL-2020
TATTACAAATTTTACCAAACTAGATAATAAAAGGAGGAAAAGTGAGCAAAAATGTAAATAAACATTAGACAATATCATGATATTTACCAATTATTTGGTAATATTTGACATATTTTTAGAATTTTCTAACCGTAATTTATCAAAATATTTACATTTTTGCCTATTTTTCCTACGTTTATTATTTAGTTTGGTAAAATTTGTAAAATTGTTTTTTTCAGTGTACTGTATAAGAAACACTGCCTGCTTTTAGATTATTGTTTGCCAAGTACCTGCGAGGCAATTTTAAGCAGCGAGGCAGTTTCTTAAGGTGTGAACCATTTGTCATTTGTGAAACGGCAAACAAAAATTAATCGATTAAGGAATCTTTGTTTACTCAAAAAGTTTTTGCATTGTCATAGAGGCTGTGACTGTTGGTATAATTTAATTAACACGTCGTTAATATATCTTAACCTATAGTTAATTTTCGATTTTATTTCACTATAACGTGAAAAATCATATCCGTTGAAACATAAATATGATATAAATCTTATTTTCAATATCGAATAGATAATATTTGTGCCAATGTGTTTTGCAATGAATATAATGAAACTAATAAAAAACAAAATAAACTTTACTTTATTCTTTATTAAACGTTTTCATGATATATATTTTGTTAAACATAAAAAATGAGTTTTTATAATAAACATGGTCAAAAATTTAAAATTTCGTATTATATATTAAATTTAATTTTCAATTGATATTATTGAAAACAATAATTTCATTTATTAGTCAATTTCAAGTCTGAAATGTAAATTTCTTTGACAAAATCCAAGACACCCATTCACAAAAGTCAGTTTCTTGTCAAAAATGAAAATTTGCAAATTAATCCAAACTTTATATCAACAAGTAACATCATTTGAAGTATTAACAAACCAATAAGAAACCTATTTTAAATCGTATACTGAGAAAATGAAATTGTATAGTTGATTTTGTAAAATTTTGATGTTTCTCATTGGTTAAACCTGTTGAATTTCGTTTTCATTAGATAATATTCACATTGTAAGATGTACAATTTGAAATTGTACGACTAACGATTGATATAGTTTACCTTACGATTTTATTTTCTCAGTGTATTAAGGAAAATGCGTGGTTTGGAAAACAGTTTTTGTAAAAATCAGACAAAATTGTCTTAGGATTGGATTCAAGCAACTAATATTAGCATTTCTGTTATGGATTTATATACACCTCAAAATGATTTTAAAGTAATTTCAAATCGATTTAAAAAAATTCATTTTTTTGTCGTTTTCGTCAAAAACAAAAATCGAATTTTGGTCGCAAAATCAAATTTCGCAAAATTGTGCAAACTAACATTATATCAATAGATATGATCATTTGAGATATTAAACAGCAATTATTATCCGTTTTTAAGCTATATTGACCAAATTAGAGGAGATTGAAAAATGACCGTTTTTAGAAAAATGCCCCTAAATCGGGTTATTTAGGCCCAAAATGACTTTCAACGGTATATTTTAGCATTTCTGTTATGGATTTACACCCCAAAACTATTTTTAAGTCACTTGGAATTGATTTGAAAAAATTTATTTTTTGGTCATTTTCGTAAAAAATTGCGACTATACCCCTTTACAAAAATTGAATTTTCGTCAAAAAATCAAATTTCGCAAAATTGTCCAATCTAACTTTATATGAATAGATATGATCATTTGAGATATTAAACAGCAATTATGAACCGTTTTTAAGCTATATTGACCAAATTAGAGGAGATTGAAAAACGACCGTTTTTGGAAAAATGCCCATAAATCGAGTTATTTACGCCCAAACTGACTTTCAACAGTCAATATTGGCATTTTTGTTATGGATTTACACCCCAAAACTATTTTTAAGTCACTTGGAATTGATTTGAAAAAAATTATTTTTTGGCCATTTTCGTAAAAAATTGCGAAAAATTAAATTCAGCAAAAATATCAAAAAATGCTTTATATTAATAGACAAGATCATTTAAGGTATTAAAAGACTAATTAAACGCGAATTAAATTCAATTTGACCATAATAGGGGCATTTGAAAAATGGCCGTTTTCGGAAAAATGGATGAGAATACACACTGAGAAAAATTTCCATTAAAAATTACTGTGCCGAATCAGTATTCTGATGCGATGTTTGTCAACACGTAAAAATGACCCCTAAATATCGTAAATATTACTTCGATTTGCCAATTTTTTTACTGTGTTTTAATGGTCATCATTCTTTGTTGACAATCATCGCATCTAATTACTGTTTTGGCACGGTAATTTTGAATAGACATTTTTCTCAGTGCACTTATTTATACTAATAATTACTTTATAATAAGCTAATATTAGCATATGATATTTTTACAGTTAAGTTCAGTAAGTTTAAACTATATAATGTTTGTCCTGTATTTACTGTGTATATTTTATATTTTTATTGAATCCAGCATTAAGTTTTAGAAGAAGAATATCCTAAAGCGATTTTAGAGTCGTTTCGAGTCGATTTGGAAAAAATAAATTTTAGAAAATTTTTTAAAATCCGCAATTTTAAAAAAAGGTCCAAATTACTTCACATCAATGTAACTATTATTTGTAGTATTAGGCGGCCGATAAAAAGCGATTTAGCGCCATTTCCAGAAAAGTGATGTGAATTGAAATATGATTTCTTTAACGGCTGCAAGATGGTTGCGTCAATGAATTCCCCGGCTAATGTTCTTTATTTACAATTCCTTAACAGCATTTCAGTCACGATTAACGTTTACAGAAGTAGTAATATGTTTATAGAATTGCGCATATAATGTAATAATTGTATATATTAAATGCTAACTAGTCTTAGATGTAATTTTATTAATTATATGTAAATAATTAATAATATGTAAAATAATAATATGTAAATCCATTGAAGGAACCTCAAATATTAAATATTATGGAAATTTTATGTTTAACTACGTTCAAACGTACAAACATTATATTCTTTATACGACTATTTTGTATTTTTATAATTATTTTATTATTCTATCTATACTATTAATGTTTTGTATTATAAACCAAAGGGTTTCAAATAAATAAATCTATCATCTAAAATTAAATGTTTTTAAGATATTAATTAATATGCGAACAACGTGCCGTAATAAAAGGTGGTCATTGAGAGTTGGGTCCTCAAGATATTTGAGCAATTTTTTTTCATAGAACAGCACCGACAAAAATTCTCTACCTACAATAATCCTTACCAGCATATATTACGCATCGCATATACTTTGCATAAAATACTTGATATCACTGTAATAGTATTCAAATATAAAATGCATGTACGTTTATTATAATCTAACAAAACCACACGCGGTGTTCGTAACGTATATCAAAGGCGAAGAAAAATTGTATCGGGGTTTCATTACGTTCACGCATTTGCCCGTAAACGAATCATGCGCGTTGTTAAAACTTTGGCTGTGAATTTGTGAAACCTCACGCTGCATATAGATTATAAGAAATTGAGTTACTTAAGAAGCCAAATCGCATCGAGAAAAAAGTGTTTTAAGAAAATCCTTCACTTTAATTGCAAAGTACATTTACGTAAGCGTAGCATCGTTTATACGTGATTATTAAAAATATTGGACTTGCTCCAGATAAATAGTCCAGAATTTATATTTAAATAATAAATACCTCATATTACTGCGTCTTTAGTCGATCGTGTCTTAATATAAGACCTTATTTCTATTATGGTTGTTTTTACAATTATACACGGAGAAAATATATATCCAATTATTTACTATATAATATATCAAAAGTGGGATATACTTGAAAATACTACACAGAAAAAACAGTTTGTCACATTTAGTAACTCTTTGACGAACAGTCACTAAACGTATTAATATACGAACACTGTTAAAAAAAGGTGTCTTAGATGTCACGATTTTAAGACACAAAGTGACTTATTTAAATCACCAGCTGTCTTAATATAAAATATTGTGAATTATATTAAGACACATAGGCGTTTTAATTAAGTCGCTATGTGTCTTAAATAAGACATGTTGATTATATATTTTTTAGCAGTGAAGCTATCTGATTGCCATACGTTGACAATAAAGTTTTTGAATAAGTCAATTTAAGGTTAAAGGTTGACAACAATTGACAGATGTTGACTATTATATTTACCGTTTATAGATTTACTGTTTCAGACAACACTACTTTTTTCTGTGTATAAAAATTACTATATAATGTATATAGTCATAAACTTTTGAATGCACTGCTAAAAAACTTACAATACACGTGTCTTATTTGAGGCACAAAGCGACTTAATTAAGACGCCCAAGTATCTTAATCCAATGCACAATATTTTGTATTAAGACAGTTGGTGACTTAAATAAGCTATTTGGTGTCTTAAAATCGTAATATCCAAGACGCTTTTTCTTAGCAGCGTGCGCACAATATTATAATCAACTTTAATTCATTTTAATTTTAGTCATTTATTAGTAATTTTTATAATATTTTAAAGTATATCCTACTTTTGATATATTATATAGTACAATCTTAAATATATGTTTTCTCCGTGTACAGTAACAAATTTTCACGGCGTCGTAACTGTGTTTATATGAATAAAATAAACAAATATACCAAAATCAGCGAAATCGTTACAAGATGTACACCTACGTTTGAGACTTCCGCATCTTTCGCAAGGTACATCTCGTCTTAATTATAAGGTTTCCTAATATACCTATACACGGCGGTTTCTACTCACGGATCACGATCTTCAGTTTACGGTCCACTTTGACTCGCGCGCGGTTTCTTGTTTCGCGCGTGTAATCGAAATCGCTCGCTTTTTATGACTCATTTCAACGGAGGCGGACCGAGCAAAGCCGAGATGAAAAGTGTGTGCGGCGCGCACGCACATTCCGTAGCTTTCGATGACCGGCCACGTGACCGCGGATGCGTGTAGGAGAGTGACACGGTTTCCTTCGGCGTGCGTCTTACGTCATTCGGCGCATAATCGGGCAATCAGCGGCGTCGCTGGCTGATTGTAAATAAAAGCACGCGAGGCGGCGATACGCGCTCGGGTCATCGCTGGAGCGGTCGTCTCGCGCGCGCGGGGGCGTCCGAGTCGAAGTCGGTTGTTGCGATCGCGCGGTCCCCGAATCGCGATCGCCCGCGTGCGCTCGCAATTAATCGTGCCGCGCGCGCATACCGGGTGTTTCGTTCGCGTTCGGCCACGTCCGGTGTTTGTGTGCGAGAGAATTCCTCGGGTGATTTATTACGCTTCTTTGCGCGGATTTTTGCTCGAATTAGTTTTTAACGCGCGCGCCGAGACAAAAACAGCCAACTCCCGGCGCTCGACAAACTCGCGTCACCGAATTGCTGCGGCTCGTAAGGCGAGCGTGCGACGCGTAGAACTGTCTGACCCAAACAAAACGGAACTTCGCAAAGGCCACGTATCGATTCGTTATTTTCCATTTGTCAACGAATACCGAGTAGAATAAGAGTGCGGGTGTCGGGTGCATTTATTCCGACTGCCTTTTGGGACTTACTTTTTGGTAGCGTGTATAGAATGCGGGAGGAGTTGGCGGTTTAAGGATCATTCACAATGAACGCAAACGGACTGACGGAACGCCGAAGACGCGCGTCATGACGTACGTAGCGACATACAAAGTCTGTATATTTACGTGCGTCATGACGCGTGTCTTGCGTTCATTGTGAATGATCCTTTAAAGGTCGATGATTGCTTGGAGTAGACTGATAATAGCCGAATTAACGAATAGAAAAAACGATTTTGTGTACTTGTAACCGAGCTAGGCAATTTGTTCGGTGCGGCTTATATATATTAACTGACTGGTTACTGAAGTCCGTTTGTAATTTAGAAATGATATTTATGTTAAAACTGCTCCTGTGTTGATGATGTAAAACACGCTTTGTAATTTGAAGAACGCGCGTTGTCGGGAAAAGTATATGAATATATATATTGGTACGTGTAAGTAAAAGTTAAAGAAAAAAGAAAAGGGTGGATAAAAGTTTGTGTTTTTTCGTGCTACTTTAGGTTCAGACGGAATAAGAATACATTAAAAATACTTCAATTAAAGTATGCGTTTGCCGCAAATGACACGCTTTTATGCGACATTAAAGACGAAGGCATATTTCAGGCGCAACAACCGCATTGTCTCGGTACGTGCAGTCGCACAAAATGTCGCTATCGCGTCGCTTTAATTTGCAATCCTAGTTAAATTAGAATCGCGCTAAGAAATTTGAACTATGCTTATCAAGGCGGCGCGTACCCGAGGCGGGTCGATAAACAAGCTGATTTCTCATCTCGAATCGGATGTTCGTTTGCACGAGACAAAGTTTATGACGAGCACGTCAATGCGGTTAAAAATACACGGCGCGAAATGCGCAGAAATGTCGTGCAACGTGGAGTAGCTTGAAGCGAGATAAATGCGTTGCGGATCAATGGGTGGCGGAACGCCCAATCGCGATTTCGAACCGATCGTCGGAAGGAAACGAGCGATTTTGGCGTCGCTTGGCGTGGCGCTGGCGCCACATTTAAGTTGTCAGGTTATATCGTAGATCCGGATTTCGCAGATCAAAATTAGTCGTTCACTTATATTTAGTTCCAACTACGAACATTTATTGGTATTTACCAGTTAATTTGTGTTTGTTTATTGACTATATTGTTTGTTAGTAATATGTTAATTTTCTTTTTTTATAATTAATATTATCCTTTGACAGCAGTTTTCGACGAAGTTTTGGTTAGAAAATGCAAGATCATTTTCTGTTCGTGTAGAGAATTGTTTTATGCAATTGGTATCATAGCAGAGGACAATGTTTTGAATTTACATCTTTGTCACATTTATACATTTAATAATAATTGCAACTAATAATACAATATTGTTGTATATATATTGAAAGAAAAATATAGTAATTGATATTGTATAAATAATAATGTCTATTATATATATATACATAAGAATATTCGTTATGAATGCAATGCTACACGGAGAAACAAAATATAATATAAATTACCATACCTTCTGGCGTTCGAATATCTTGAAGGATATTTAAAAATTACTATACTATTAAAAAAATAACAAATGTGTAAAAATTGCTTCTCGTTTTATTATTCTATATAACAAATTTTACTATATAAATAAAAAAGTTGTCATTATGGTATAGTAATTTTCTATACATCTATTGAATTAGGCCGCCAATGCCAGAAGGTATAGTAATTTATACTGTAACTTTTTTCTCAGTGTATCCTGCAATCGTATAAAAGATAGTTAATTGTACATTAATATTTTTTTCAGGTTGGTTGAGCGGTGTTATCATGTTAATATTTAATATATAATAGCAAATAATAGTGTAGAAATCGTTTATAATTTATAATATTTTATATTCTCAAAGTATTAAAAATACGTGAAAAAGTAAAATTTAAAAAAGATGTGTATGAAATTCTAAGTGTTAAATCTCAATGAATCTTTAAAATGTACACGCAGAAGAATGTTGCATTAAAAATTACTGAAAGTCCAGTAAATATTATTCAAAACACAGTAACTCACGGACAAAAAAAATTTCAGTTAGATACCGACCTTTTCAGTAAACATTGATGAATGTTTGTAAATATATACCAAGAATTCATCAATGTTTACAGTGAAAGTTCGGTATTTTCTGATTAAATTTTTATTTTGTCCGTGAGTTACTATGTTTTTAATAATATTACTGAACTTAACAGTAAATATGAATGGACCAAACAATAACTGTTTATAAAATAAAATTAATGAATAATAATATTGAAACTTTTAACTGTATTTTCCTTTACCTAAATTCAATTCATTGATCGAAAACATCAAAACTAATTAGTACAATTTTCATTTTCAGTGTAGGTGAGGTTCATGAAACTGGATACATAATAGCGCAGCGAGTGTACTTTCTTGATCAGCTTAAGATATTGCATGCCAGGAACGGGTAAGACAGAAAACTGTCTTATTTTAAGACACAATTTTAGAAAATCATATCTCCTCGATTTTGCTTTATTGCATAGTGAATTCATATTTCGGTTCCATTTTAAATCTGAAATTTTAAGGCGTCATAATATATATCAATATGAAACAATTACTTCAGTTAAATCTTACCTGCTTTTATATTTCTTGTGTCTTAAAACAAGACCAACTTATTTCCAAGTTTTTTCGAGTTTAAACAACTGAGATCGAGTCGCGAGATCGATATTTCAACTTCCCGGGAAGTACCCAAAAGTGTGACCAACTTAACGAAAGTAATCTCGATTTCTGCTTGCAATGCGGTTGGATATTCATCCGCCGGCACGATTTCTTGACGTATAATTATTATTAGCGGTGTTGCTCAACGCCGAGTCATAAGCCCGACGTGGCTTTGCAATTGTGCGCGCTCAATGAGCGTGCAAGTCGATGCTACAATGACGAAGGCATCTGATTTGACGGGGGCTTGTTCTCGCGATTTTCATGCTCGATCTCGCTCGACGAATACTTCCCAAGTGGAAATTTTCGAATGGCGCAATATTGTGCCAGTACTGCGAGCCGTTCGCCGACCGTCGATAGCCAGGCATGTCGCAATACTGGGATGAAACGCCAATATACTTTGCGCCAATACTGCAGCCGACATTCGGCAACTAGTATTGTACCATTGATGGCCCAGTATTGCGAATAACAGTTAACAAGCAATATTGAACGATTGTAAATGGTTTAATTTATTTATTTTATTATCATTTTATTAATTTACAGTATTAAATCAGTTTTAACTATTTCGGCTTTATCCCAACATAATAATTAGTGTATATATAATTCGATATTATCAATGAATCAAATGATTCATTAATTTAAATATTTTTAACAATAAAATTAAAAAAATAATAAATACAAAATTTATATAAGAAATTGCAAATTCCTTCCAATTATTATTTACAACAAATGTATACCCCAACATTTCCATTAAATATTTTTATGTATATCATATAACTTTACAATTTCGTGAATAAAGCTTAAACACACATTCACACTTGCAAATTCACAACGCTGTTTAAGACCAAACGCATTCATAACATTTCTAACATAACGCCGCATACGCAACCTAACCTACGAAGAACTACACACATACGCATTTCACACTTCGCATCTCGCAACGCTTATACTTATTAATATCACCGATAGCGTATATATGCTATAAGTCGCTATTTCAAACCTATTGTGAGAAACTATATGCGTAACATTACCGACACTAGCGCTAACACTTGTTATCTGCGTACAAGGCGCGAACATTTGAATAAAACTAATGAGAGAATAATCTCAATTTATTACTTAAAATCAATTTTACTATTGTCATAGTATTTATATTATTTAATAAACAAAATTATAATTAAGTATTATTTTAATCTACTAACAATATATTATATACTATGTGTATTAATTCAAATAAAATGTTCATAATTAGAACAAAATAAAATTAAATTATTTAAAACAAATTATTATTAATTAATTTTTATTGCGGATATAGATATAATAAAAAAAATACTAAAAATTAATTTATATAGTAATATCTTAGAACTGAAATCTACAATAATTTAACACTTTTCAAGCTATAATTTAAGATTATTTATTAAAAAAAGTATCATAAATTAATTATGATTATGTATATAGATATAATAAAGATATGTTAAATTAATTATGTTTATAAAAAAGTCGTGGGCTACATATATTAAAATGTCATCTTATATAGTACTACCTTAGAACTGAAATCGAGCATAAACCAACCATTTTTAGACTTTAATTTGAAATTATTTATTAAAAAATTAATATAAATTAATTTTGATTATGCATATAGATATAATAATACTACATTAAATTAATTATATTTGTAAAAAAGTCCTGGGCAACATATTTTAAAATGTCACCTTATATAGTACTACCTTAGAACTGAAATCTAGCATAATTTAACACTTTTCAAGCTATAATTTAAGATTATTTATTAAAAAATTAATACAAATTAATTCTGATTATGTATATAGATATAATAAAGATATGTTAAATTAATTATGTTTAAAAAAAAGTTGAGGGATACATATATTAAAATGTCATCTTATATAATGCTACCTTAGAACTGAAATCGAGTAAAAACCAACCATTTTTAGACTTTAATTTGAAATTATTTATTAAAAAATTAATATAAATTAATTTTGATTATGCATATAGATATAATAACACTACATTAAATTAATAATAATTGTAAAAAAGTCCTG
>JABFQC010007177.1:0-10247 GCA_022817085.1 Psilanteris sp. ZL-2020
GTATTCAAGAAATCATAATTTTTATGATGTAACGTAATTAAAGCATAAATTACAAGAACCGTTGCTTATAAACTCATTGACTTTAAATATAGTGTTATAATTTATTTTGTACGTGTGTATAGACGCTTGAATTTGATATTCTATTTCATCTTCAATTGAAACGTTAGTTCTTTTCATATTTCTATTTTTATTCGCCTTTACAAAAAAAGTGGCTCAAAAATGAACATAAATACATCTCATGATAAATTGAAAAAATCTTATTATTAAATATATAATCGTATTTTTAATTTCATTTGTCATTAAGAAAATGTATATAAACGTTCAACAAATGTATATGTATTATGATCACACAAATTATGTAATAAATATTTTTAAATAATAATAAACAATATTAATGTACAATTATTAAAAACATCAATTCACATAAAATAATATGTCGACAAGAATTATATTATACGGAAATGTTATAAAAGATATGTCAATATAGACATTAAAATTTTATAATTTCTCATTAAAATTATTATTTATACGAATGAATTACCTAAAAATTACATTTCAGATTAATATACGCGTTACAAAAATTATATTTTATATTGCAACATACAAACGATATTATTTTTATTTATAATATTGTGTAAATAATTTGAAATTAAATTTCAAACTAAATTTTTCAAACTTTCAAATTTCAAGTAAATTCTTTACTTATACGTATAATTGCTATGAATGATCATATACGAATACAAATTAATTAATTAATCAATTTAATTTTAAATCAGTGAAATAAATAATGTCATTTAAATATATATACATAGATCAATAATTTTATTTATATAAATATATGTATATATATATATACACAAAATTTTGTATAGTATTTAATTATGTAATTACAAATAATGTTCTCGTTAATATTAAATTTGATATTAATATCTACATATATGAATAAATTATCTTGGAATTCAAATAAAGATACATTACATAAGTAGGTAAACTCACACTTTAACATTAATTTACAAATAGTTAAACTTTAAATCAAGTTATCACTTTAAACGTACTATATAAATTCAATGATAAATCATTTCTCGTATTCCTGTCTAAATCATTATTCATCGTAATTTTGTACATTTTAAATGTACAATGTGGATATTTAAATGTAAAGTGATTGGAATTTATAACTCCACTGAACTTTTGTATCACTGATCATCATCATATCACTGAAAAAGTATCATTATTTTAAATTGTATTATAAACCAATTGTAATATTAATTAAAATAATGAAAATTATGATAGATTTTTTAACATAATAAATCATGAACGATAAATTATGAATTATTTTGAATTACATTTACATAGTAGATCATTTTTGATCTGATGAAATTTGGTGATTTCCAATATAAAATATATACTAATTATACTGAAATTACATTTACATTATTATCCAGAAAATAATTTAACACAAATGGTATTAATATATAAATAATCAAAAAAACAAATCGTGAATCCAATTTTAAGCATCTTTTTTTCTCGTTTCATTATATATTATGGATGTTATGATTGCGGGTTAAAAATACTGACACGTCCACTTAATTAATTAAATATTAGTATTGTAAAATATGTATTGTATACTTTACTTCTGGCATTTAATCGGTGCAAAAGGAACTTTTGTAATTCGAGGTTCACAATTCAATTCGAACAAATGTTAATTGTTTTTTTGTGGCGCTCGTTATAAACACGATATGCTTTTTGTTTTAAAAAAGAGCTTTTGCATGCACACAAAGAAATAAAATGTGCAGACGTAAGACCCAGGGGCGAAACCTCAGTGGGTTCGTGTTTGCATCCACGGTAATGAAGAGAATACTTTCTAAAAAGATAAAAAATCATTACTTTCGATATAAAAACAAAACATAAAACAAGTTAAATGAAAAGTAAACGGTAATTTTTTACCCAAGTACTTAATTAATTTGAATTTTCAATTCACAATAATTAATCATAATAAACAAGTATCATAAATAAAAAAAAATATGTTTATCTCGGGTACAAAATAACTAAAATTTAAGTTTTTAGCTAGAAATATATATTCCTCGCAAATAACGCGGCGTCATTTACAGGTTTGTATGTTAATTTTGGGCCAACTCGAAATTCGCCATTATACCGATCGAGCAGGCGCAAATTCAATTTTTACCCCCGTCGTATAGCGCAAAACGCGAAATTATATCGTTCTCGCGCCCGACGCGCATGCACGGAGATAGTACAAATTAGAGTACATTAATAGTGCAAAAGAGGCAATTAACACGAGTCGAGCTGTGGGCTGAGCCGAGGCAGCCGAGGTGAACCGAAGCGCGGTCTACAACTCCGACGAACGTTAATTTCTTTTGTACCCGCCATACACATACGATATTTTGTTTCCTATGACTGTACTGAAAGCGGAATTTTTGTAATCCTATAAAGTGGATGCGAAATAAGATTTTACGACCAATGGCTGAAAACGCGAATGCAGATTCGTAACTGAGTGTGATGTTTCACTTTCATCGCGGGTTGGAAAAGACATATTTTCGACGCAGGCGTTAAAGAAAAGCGTACCTTTTACGTTCTTCGACAAGAAATTTGTACCGAATATGTATCAATTCATACAATTTAAATTTATATTTATTTAATCATGACATTTTTAAATACCAATTTTACGTACAAGATTTGTCACGATTCGCCTGGAAATTGTGAATTATTGAAACTATTAGGTATAAAAAATTAAAAAAATAAAAAATTTAAATATAGATTTTTTCAAACAGAACACAAAATTGCGTCCTACGTGTTATTCGATAAACAACTGACAAAAGTCAAAGCGCGTTATTACAATCGGGTGGTTTAAAAATTAGGTCAAAAAACGTATCTATACGTAAGTGGGTAAGATTAAGTTCTCGTTTAATGTGACATTTAACGTAATTTTCTATAGTTGAAAGTCTTGTTACAGCCGTATTATTACTCGGTGCCTTATATTCTGGTTCAAGAAGATATACGAATTTCCTACATGTAGCATAATCCACTAAACTTAACGACATCATACATTTAGCAAGCATTATTACAAGAGCGCGAGATATTTTTTTGCATTCCCTTTATTCGGCAAATGTGTCCCTTTTGCCGTACCAAAATCAGCAGTTATTAATATTAATAATTCTGCGTCTTCGTGAAGCTGCTTCTATATAAATATACACGAGTTTTAAAAATCGTATTTCAGCATTTAACAGTTTCTGGATCGATATATTAGACTGAAAGTTTACTAACTGAAAAATGCAACGATTTAAAAAAAAAATTGTCTCGCGAAGTATACATAAAGGGTGTACATTTTAACGCCTGTATCATATTTATGAATCGTTTTATTCCTTGTATACTAAATAAAACTAAAAGGAGACACACAAAAAAGGTATACAAAAATTAATAATTTATACTTTTATGATATAAAACTTTAAATGCAGAAATTATATTACGAACTCCTATTTATCTCGTTTGCGCTTATTTTTAAGTCTTTATATTTTGACTCAGAAAAAGCGCTATTTGTAAAACATATATCTAATTATTCCATTTTATTTCGTTTCAACATCGAATTAAAGGAATAGCGCTTTAATAAAAGTACGAGATTAAAAGTTTTATGTTAATTTTTATTATTATTTTCACATGCTTGTATGAATATATATATACATATATATAAATAAAATATATCATTATTGTGTATATTATATATTAGTATATACAACATGGTATATAAGCCGCTTTATGGTACCTTTTCTTTTACTTTTCTTATGTCCCTCGTCCTCTTACATAGTACAAAACAATAAGTATTATAAAATTTATTATCATAATTATTTCAAAGTACGTTATTAATCTAAATAAAATGCGTGGGCCTTCAATTAAATTATGAATCAGCAAAAATTAAATCCCCCGAAAGAATTCCTTTGCGTAGAATACGTTAATTTTCTGTTTCTATTGCAGATAATAATAATTTCGCGAACGAGGGAGAGAGAGAAAAGGATTATGCTGCATATTTTTTGATCTCATAATCGAATTTCGAAGAGTGAATCGAATGCAACAAATTGCCTTTCTGCACTGAATCTGAAAAAGTTTGTGAAATGTTAATGAAATAATAAAATCGTGCTATTTGTACATTATAAATCTAATTTAATATGAGTAATTTCGATAGAATTAATAGAGTGAAAAATTAAAGTATTATAATTCAATTTATTGACCATACATACGACTATATATTTATATTATTTTTAACGTAATTTTTTACACACATACATCAATAAAAGTAAACTAAAAATATACATATGAATGAAATACGAGTAATGATGTTCAAGGTATATACATATATATATATGAAAAGTAATTATTATTAGATTAGCGTGCACGTTGATTTAGTTTGATACTAAATTACAAGGTTGTCGTAAAATTAAGAAAATAAAGACACCCTTAAGAAGGGTAAGGTATATCGAAGCCTTATACCATTCTGTGCTCTAAATTGGTTTAGTAACAAAATCTCTTTTTTTGTAACACTTAATGTTTTTAAGTCAAATGAATCATCAATTTGATAACGTCTTGTATTTACTTTACAAATATATTGCAAATGAACTATTTTATTTCTGTGAAAAATATTAGTAAAACTGCCTCGTTGTTAAATTCTTATCATTTGAGACGTTTCGTTTCCTTCGTTTGCGTATCTCATAATCTGAATGTCTGACTTATTTTTATACTTGTTCATTTATTAAACGATTGCGTTAATTTTAGAATGGGTTTTCTCTTTAATTTCAAATAAAACTATTTCCATAGGTGTGAAGACGTTTCGATATCAAATATTTAAAAATGTGTATTATTGGTCAATACGGAACATCTTTATGCAAATTTGTAGCTTCTTTATATATATATGCATAGATTTTAAGCTATGTAAAAAATTACTCGTTGCAATATTACGTGCTGAAGTTTTTGTAACATAAATTTGTCATTTTTATTTTTTATTACTTTGTATATTTTTGTCTATTTTAATTAAATTAAATACATCATCAAAATTTATTCATAATTTTTACACCAAAAAGCGTCATTTTTATACAAATTTGTATTAACATTTTTTTAATTTCGTTAAAAATAATTTCGAAATAAACTTACGTGAAATTTAATTTCAATTAAAATGTTATTAAAATTCATTCAATTTGTTAAATACAAATGCATTAATCTTTTATATAGTTTACGATCATAAACAATTATTAATGAAATAAATAAATTAATACAATTAAAAGAAAAACAATGTAAACAAATATTTTTGTGTATTAAGCAAATCCGAGTCATTTAATTAAATCTTGTGCTTAAACTTATAGTTAATATAAACATTTTTTAGGTCATTTTGAATAATATATTTTATATAATTATAATAAATATAGAGAAAGTACAACTAACAAATATAATATATTATACATAAAATATATGGAAACTAATAAGCATAAGTTAGTTCACTTATTTACAATGATTTATGGGAGTAAAATATGTTAATTAATCACATTATATATTCCTATAAATATATACAGGTGTACGTTAATGTATGTATTACAACCATAATATACGATTTTGGTTTTAACAATTTTCTTTATTTATTGTTATACTTAATGCATAAATTATAATTGTGTATTGTAATTATATGAATAATATGCAGTGTAATATCGAAGTTTCGTTTTCTATCTCGAACGAGATTTATATATTTTGTATATA
Source organism: Psilanteris sp. ZL-2020 (assembly GCA_022817085.1). Lineage (NCBI taxonomy): Eukaryota > Metazoa > Arthropoda > Insecta > Hymenoptera > Scelionidae > Psilanteris > Psilanteris sp. ZL-2020. Next base: position 5,752 of record JABFQC010007177.1, read on the forward strand.
TGATAATGAACGTTATTTAATTTCGATATATTGTGTTAAACCTTCATTCTGTTCGATATTATTAAAAACGTTATTATTATTATTATTTTTGTCCTCAGTGACAATAAATTTTCATTGAAATTTTAATTCTTAAATTTAAATTCAATCAATTATAAAGCAAAATTTACTGAAATATATTTAAATAATTTTATCATGTTATCATATATATCCATATTATATATTCATTAACCTTATATTATTTAGGTCAATCAATTGAATACCTTTTCTTTTGTTTTTAAGTTTAATTTAAGTTACATATAAATTTACTTATGACAATCTCAATTTATCAGCTGCAAAGTTTTATGCCAATTCAACAACCGTTATCGGTAATGATCCACTGTATTAGGCAGATATCCTTTTTTATATATCAAAGTTGTGTATTTTCTATTATGTTGTTATAAATAAACATTCTTTTATATTCAAAGCATTCGTATAGCTGTACAATTAACAAAGTATTCTTTAAACACAGCAAATATTAGGTACTACGTCTTATAATTCTTCTGAGAATATAACAGAAGAAGAAAAAAAACTTAAGATGTTAATCTTTACCTACGGTAAAACATCTTAAGTCAAGATTTATAGCTTTTCGCGTATTATCAAGATTGAATGCATCTTAATTCGAAACTTAGCGTCTAGAAAATATAATTGACATATAACACTAAAATAAACATCGCGATTTATAAAAAACATCTATAAGTGCACAATGAAGTGTAAATTTGGTAACATAAATGTACAACAGTTTGTTGAATTAATCGACCTTGTTTTGCTGCTAAAATAAAATATACATGTAATACACGTAATACAGAATTTAATATTAAGATAAGTTTCCTTGAAGCATAATTCGTTACGGAAACCAAGAGAATGCATTTTCTTATATATTTACTTATAATATCTTTAAATAATTCCATAGCGCTTTAAGGATGTTATATTTCAAACAAACTTGAACCGAAAGCTATAGTTTATACAACTTAAAAACTTGTTAGATAAAAACACGGTAATCTTATTAGATACAATTTTTTTTCGACAAATACATTTTTAATGTAAATATTAATATATAATTCACCGATCACAAAGGTGAATTATGAAAAATTATTTGCTCCAAAATTTCTATCAAAATGATTAATTCTGCGTACATAATATAATATATATTAGTGTTTTGTTTATAATTATTATCGCAACCAAATCATTGTAAAAAATAAGTATATATTCGTATTAGTACGACAGGCTGTTTTACGCGTAACAACAAAAAATTGGAAATTATGCATCCTTAATACTCATGCGATATTTTTTACTTAAAATTTTGAGCTTTCTAACCCCTACATTTCGTAAATTTATACGACCCTTCTTGATCCAGCTTTTTCTGTATCATATCCCCTTGCACCTCTTCACTTTCCTAGCTTTCACTCCCTCTTATGAAATTCAAAGTAGTCGTTACAGTTTTCCACGATGTACGAGTACACAAATACTTCAGGATGTTCGATGTTTTATTTATAATTTGCTTATCTTATCGTCTGCTCCAACTTATACTTCCAAAATATTCTTTGCTACGGGAAGTATTTTTTCTGATTAATTATGAGCAAACTTGTCATTCATAGACAAAACGAACACGTCAAACACTTTGACATCGCGCAAATTTTACCGCGTCTTTTCAAGCAGCTGCAATTAATTCGCGTATTCGCGAAGGAACGTAAAATTGCATTGTTTTGGTATTCGTATAATTAAAGCTGCAGAAAAACATCACGTATTCTATATCTATAAATTTTATTGTCAGCCGGCGACGAAGATGTTAAATACCGTGGATTTTAATTCCAAACATATATAATGCTACGTAAAGCAAAAATTTCGAAGTCGAGCAAATTTTGAATACACGTTTGAGGTATTTTTTTATGAGGATATATATATATATATATCTTCGCATCGAACTCTCGAACAGAAATGAAGACAGTTTTTGCAATAAAGACGCCGTCAGCGCCCGAGGAGGCTGCAACAAATCGGTTGCGAAATATCGCAGTTCCGATTTCTGTACAAATTCCAAATATAGAACGTTTGACATGCCAGACATATATTTGTATTTTACTGAACTGCACCGAGAAATCGGATTCGTAAATATTATTACATAAATTTCGGAATTTTTATGTACAGCACACTGCGTACAAATACGCGATGAGTGCCACTGAAATTTCGTAATGAAAATAATCATTTAGACTATACAATGAAATAGAAAATGAATAAACGGCATTATCAAAATGAAATATTAACAATCGCATATACATTTCTGTATTTAATTATGTAAAACGTTATTTCACAAACAACAAACCGTTGCAAAATAAATCGTACAATTAAATCAACCTACACGAATGAAAATAAAAATTATATTTACATATATATATATATATATATATATTAATTAATACGAATACAGTGTTCTTGTTATAAAAATTTTTCCATCAAAAATTTTATCTCCAGTTATATATCTTACCGCGATGAGTTTTTTACTTGCAAGACTTCAAAGACTAAAATGATAAAATCGATTTACATTCACCGCCATGCTTTTAATTATTTTTCGGTAAAAGTCAAAATTAAAAATATTTATTTCAACATAACAAAGCTTTGGCGATGCGTTAAATATTTTAAATTGAATTTGTAAAAGTTTTTCAGTTATCACGTACATATATAAATATGTGTGTGTTTCACTTTATTACAACGAAAAGCAGGTTTGAATTTAATAATGCAAATATTAATATATATTTTGACCAGAAAATTATTTGCACAAAGACAAGAAAAGTACAAAGTTAATGAGAATCCCTTTGAAAAAATTACACGCAATTAATCTGCTTTAATTACAAAAACACCAGCCGAACGATGGCGCGCGTTGTCGCGTAACCGCAAACAATTTGTGCGATTTTCGTACAAAACCAATCGGTGTATTAATTGCGATGAAAAAATGGATCATTAAAAATGTACGACGACAAGTGCCGGAAACGCGAATTTGATTATTATTACAGTTTTAAGTTATCCCGAAAGTCACTCGCGCACCCCAGGCACATTTTAAAACCAGACTAGATTCACTGTTGTGTGTACGATTAAATGAACATGTATTCATATATTTAGTGCTATCCGGAAATGTACGCTAAAAACTCACCAGTGAAATAATTTGTATACAAATGAATAATTCATGAAAAAATAATACTCAGTCAAATAAATACAATGTTTGTATTTGAATTTCAAATTGCGTATAATATTTGTCATTTTTATAATGCAAATATAATTATATATTGTTTGCAATTACGTACTGTATCGCGCGTTTCGTATTTATTCTATTAGGTCAGAATTACAACTATTATCAATAAATATCCAATTTGGTACATGTAACGGGTCTCATAAATCGCGAGGAATGCTATGAAATTTATTCGTACATAATATCTAAAATACTTCAACTCATTAAATTGATCGTTGCATTTGACACACACACACACACCGGTAAACGTAAATTTTCATTACGAAGTCAAATTAATATAAAATTAATTGCATATTCTTATGCTGAATATTAAACCTAAAAATATTTCCAGTTCGAAGATTAAACAGAACCCGACGGGAAATTGAAGACGCTTAAAAGGAGAGCTTAACAAATTTCTAAACCATTCAAATTTTAGACTTCTTTCAGCCTTTAAAAGCGTTCAAAATAAGTGCGTAATTCTGCATTCATATATACGTCGCACATTTCAGAGACGGAAAAGAGGATGCAATTTTAATTTCTTTAACATTCTTTCGAGCAATTTTTGCCGCTTCTAATTGCTTATTTTGACTTGGATTCAAACAAATTTCGAATCATCACAGTCATTATTATTTCAATCAATTGCATAAACGTTGTTTTTGTATTTGAATATACCATAATAAATTGCAATTAATTTTCAGAAATGTTCAAAGCTCAATTTGTAAATTCAACATAAAATTGATATTGTTAACATTTGAGATATTGAATTGATCATGCCCTAATAATAAAAATAATATTTTCGTATAAACGCATAAAATTTAAAACTTTGCTTACAATATGTAAGCATGCATATTATATATAAATATATAGCTGTTAAAATAAATATAGAATTTATTTTAATAAAATACGTGTTCCGGAATACAAAAACTTTAAAGAATCTCAATCAATATAAACGCTCAATAGTTTCATTGATCCCATGTAGAAATTTTCGACTTTGCCAGTCGTTTTTACATTGGGATAAGGTTACTTAATGACTATTCGGAATAAACCTAGAAATTACGTTCAAGTAATCTTACTTTTGATGATTAATATGTCGTTCTAAAACAACGTCAATACTATACGTTGTCGCATAGTTATTGAAACGTCTTAAATTAACTGTAGTTGTCAAAGTACAGCAGCAATGTTGAAAAGACTATATTTTTTAACGTCGGATGTTCGTTTTATTTTAACGTCTACTGAAAAC
>JABFQC010007178.1:0-10246 GCA_022817085.1 Psilanteris sp. ZL-2020
TTCAGCTAGTATCAAATGTAACTGCGGTGATCACGAACTCAAAGTTAGATAAAGTTTCGTGAGAAACTTTAACAGAAAGAAAGGTTGCTATTACGAATGTATTTACTTCAGTGGGTGAATGTATTATGGGGGTTTCTTGAATTGATTATTTAAATTTCAAGGAAAAAATGATAATCTATACGAGTGATACTTTTTGCAGAGGTATAGAATAAAATGACATGTTACATTGAAAAGCTCTTTAAAATAAAACATGAAACAGTTAAATCAATTTACTGAGTCATAATAAATACGTCATATAGAGGTTCTGTTTAGATCTACGAAAAGTCAATAATTTGACAAAAAAAGATGCGTACCCTTTTTGCTTATATATGAAATAATTATAAAATAAATATGATTATGAAATTCGTCAACTGTGAGAACCATTATATATCATAATGAAATTATCACGTACGTTAATTTACCGCATCGTTTAATAATAAAGTTCAATAAACAAGTTTTAGTGACTGAACTATTATTAAAGAAACGAATTTTACAAATTATTATAAACATTTGTAATAATCCTTATAATTAGTAATCTCTTATTTATTATAAATTAATTTCTGAATTTTATATAACAGAAATAGAATTTTATTCTAATTTCTATAATTGATTTTCAATCATAAGTGAATTCAATATGATCACCATGAATAGTTCTGGTTTTGAACAGTTTCAATCTTAAGATTACCAAAAGATTAAAAATCTAACTTTTTTCTAACGCATAAACAAATTTTAATTCAATATCTTAGATATCATACCTGTACATATTGTTTGTAAGTTTGTATACAATATTATTTAAGATGTAACTTTAATGTTTAACTTAAAAACTGTAATAATCGATAACTTCCATTTTAAGATAAGTAAATTAACTTATTATTATTAATAACATCTTTTGCTATAAAAACAATTATTGTTCAGGGTGATAAAATGGTTCACACATATAACGAATGATAAAAAACAACTACGACCGATTATTTTTAACCTAAATAACACGAATGACGCCACACCTTGAATTAAATATAAAATAATCAAAAACGAAGTTTCCCTAATGAATAATGACAGAAAATATATATGACTTGACAAAACAATTGTGATCGCGAGAAATCAGAAAACCATTTACGAAATGAAAACGCGACGAGATAATAATAATTTTTAAACATATTAAATTGAATAATGAAGAAACGATAAAGTCTTAAAAAATGAATTTGTTGCCGACATCGAGAAGAGCGTGAAACTGAGGTCACGCATTCGGTGTTTCTTCGCCATCTTCATTAGAAGTGTGGTATACGCTCGTAAGATACAGCTCGCGTGCTTTTTCCCTCCATGCGTGGTCATTTGCGAGAACTCTGGAAACAGAGAGGAAAGAATGAGCTCTAATGAAAGAATACATTTTTTATTTCTTCAACAAAAGTCGTCGTGTATCTTTGGACAAAACGAAAGAAAACATTATAATTTCTACTAAAATAATCGCGTTAAAAGTTTTACTTATTCAATATAATTTTTGCCAAGTTGTTTTCTTGGCGTTTTACATAATCAAAGTTATAATTATTAAACACAAAGTTATTAAACATACTAACAAAATTATGCGAATTAAGGAATAAATTAAAAATGAGCACTTATTAAATATAAATTTGGTTTAATTTTGCATTTTATTTTATTTTTATATATATTTTTTATTAATAACTGTGTTTTACTTTATAAAAATTGTGTAAGTTCTATATCTTAAGAATGAATATTATGTTCTGCAATGTATGAATATATTGATTTAACTAAAAGGAAAAAAAAGTTACTCCTAATAAATAGAGATGAAACTAAATTATGTTGACATTAGTTTAATATGAATTTAAGCTCGAGGTTAAATACTGCTAATATAAAAGTGAATTTAAAAACGGTCTTTATTTGTCTTATATATCTTAAAAAATTGTTAAAAAGAAGTATCTCTATATAAAGTTAACTTATTAATTTTTGCATATTTTATATACATAAATATCATCCTTATGTAGTGTATAAATTATTTTTATATTTATACATTTATATATAAGTATATAATTAATAAAAAATATACCGTTGTTGAAATTTGAATAAAGATGGAACATAAAGATCATCCTTTCAATTTTCAGTAAATGTTTGCTCAATACCGTGTTAAACTATTTTGGTTTCTGCAAAGTGTATTTTTATATTAAATGGTAGAATAATTTGGAACTTTTGTTAAAGCAAACTTCATTATAATGGATATTGGAGATTCATTAAGATGTAGAACTTTCCTAAATATTCGTATATTATGTTAGCTATTTTATATGCTAAATACATCAAATACATAATGGAAAGTGTAAGTAAAGACTGATGTTTTTGTTCAATTTTTTCAAAAGACGGCACTAACGTTAAGGAAACTAAGAACCAAGTTTGCTATGAAACATCTCGTTTCACTAATATTTGTTTAAACTTTTTTTTATAACATCCACTATTTTATCTGTAACAGGTATATAAGCTTTCTATATTTTCTAAGTACATTTAATTACTCGCGACTCCAATTATACAAAAATTACATATTTTCAAACTTTGATTAAAACTTTTATTTAATAATATGTCCTTAAAAATTTTGCAAATTTAATTAAACAAGCACGTAATATAAATAATAATTTGTGCTAGAAATATAAAAATTAAAATGTAGAATGTAATGTAAAACCAATAACAATTGAAACAATGGTTAATTAATAATCATAAATATTAATTTCATACATAAATTGCATAATTATGTTATTAAAATTATAAATGCTAGCGAACTTATAACACTTGTTGTTGAAGACGCAGCGTACTAACGTGTTTCCCAGAGGAATGTTTCCATATAATGGGAGAAATGATGAGCTATATAGTTTGATAAAGTAAAATGAGCTGTAAACAAGACACTTACTGTTTCGTATTATCGCTGACCACTCTATCCGGAGAGCCATACACAGGCGGATTAGCGTAAGGATCGTAACCGAGAACGGAAAGCATGGGCGCAATGTACGCCATGTCACGCACTACGTCCTCCGGAATGTTACCGACCCATTTTGTCAGCGCTTCCAAGTTCACAGGTTTTATGACTTGATCTGACGATCTTTCAACCCTAAAACAACAGCCACTCACATTTAGTTTCTTAAAATTCTATAAAAAATAAAAAATATGTGTATTGTTATTTATTACACTTTCCGACAGTGCTCTTATTAAATTTCAATTTAATTATTTTGCACATTAACCGAAGAAACTTTTTTATTCCACAGAAAAGTTTACATTTTTAGAATTATGATGGATTGTAGAAATACAAGTAGGTATAATGTTTACGAGTAATTTTGCATATTTAAAAATGTGTGAAAAGTTCAAACTATTTCAGTTGATGAATGAGGACAGAATTGACAGCAAAATCTAAAACAAATTCAGTGAGAGGATGTTTGTAAAAAAATAATAAAAATAATTTATAGAGTAAGTTATAAATATTTCAAGTTTTTTTTTGGAGTGTCTTTAAAATTTTTAATATTCATTTCCAACCGATGTTACTATCCACTTTAAAATTAATATACGTAGCTATAAAAGTAAAATAAAAACATTCCAAATTTAGCGTTCATATTAACAATTCACCATGTAAGATTTGCATTAAATTACAGAGGGTATAGAATATTACAAACATATTATTATTCAATTAAAAGATGAAAAAATATTGGATTGAGTAAAAATTGAAATCCATTAGAATAAAAATTAAAAACGAACAAGATAATATTTTCAATACTTTTTTATTAATTCAAAGCGCTCTGTTTTACGAGTACATGAGTAATAACATAATAATGTAATGTTAATTTTCATAAAATATTCATATTACTTATCTTTTATCATAAGTTTTATATATATTTACGCATATAAAACAATTCGATAACCAATAAAAAGAAGCAAATTATCATTATTCAATGCAAAAATGTAATAATTATAGAATCATATAATTAAAATGTAATGGCAAAAGGTAAAAGTTGCTTTTAATTTAAATAATAATTATATAATAATGTTATATAGTGGATATCTTTACTTTTAAAATGTATTACATTTATATGGATAAACAGACAAAACTAATATTAAATTATTATTAAATAATTTGTACGCATGTCAGGGTTTTGTGAAAAATTAATTAATTAGTGTAATTTAATTATATATTAGATAGGTGCTAATCTCACCAACGAGTGCTCATATCACAATAATCTAGAATTTGTTGTTAATATTTTGATGTATTAATTCAATATAGCATATTAAATATTTTATTTAAAATTATGATTTTATTTTATTCGTACTACTACATCATTTCATAAAATAATTGTTTTTTATATTGTAACGTACTTGCTCAAAGGCACTCCGCCTGGTTTATTTATAAATTCTTCGTGGTGTAGGACTGATTCATTCCACGGAATGTCAAGGAATTCGAGGATTTTATGCATCCAAACTCGAGGATGTAGCACCAGTTGTTCGTAGGGCACCATCATACACCGGTCCTGGCCAACTTCTTTGCACTGTTTATGCATAGTGGCAATCGCGTGGTTCCATTTAGTCAAACATTGTCTATAAGACGTCAAGTTGAAACCTGTTATTGTAACCTGGAAGCAATTCATGAATAAGCAATATATATCTGAACTGTAACAAGTCAAAATTATCAAATTTACATAAAGTCCGTGTGTTTGCGATACTTGACATGTTTGGATATACATACGATTGATTAAGAAATGGAATACTCAATGACCATATTTTTAATTTCTCTTTTACTTCAATTATCGAACGAAAAAAATGAAACGGATTGCAGTACTTAAAGACAATGGAATAAAAAACAATTATATGTTTAAAACATGCTAAAAAATTCTGCAAATAATTTATTATTCAACAATTTCTTAGCCACTGAAATAGTAAAACATGTATTATTGTACATTTTTGAGTAAAAACATTTTTTGTCAATGGGAATGTTTGAGTAGTTGGATTGCTTGATTAGATAATTTATTGACAACTGTGTTTGATTGTGCGGCTGATGTGAAATTCGGAAAACAACGGAAAAAATCGATCGTACCTTTCGGGTTATAATGGAGTGCACAGTCGCACGGCCATCTCTCACCATAAATATAAATTTCGCATTTGGGAACAACTCGAGCACGTATGATCCCATTTTTAACGTGAGCGGATCCTTGTTGCACAAACGGGGCGCAGGTTCACCATGCCTAGCTATGACCTCCAAACAAAAGGCCGCTATCGCACTGTCCACCACCTGCAAACACAATTCGCTGCGTTATTTTATTTGTTAAATCAACCGCGAGTTTATTTTCATGGGGCTATTAAACATTTTGCATTCTACGTTTCCCAAGTACAATGTTATCCAAACAATAATCTATCAATCAATGATTTCCTCTCGATCGGTAAAGTTTTTTTTAAATGCAACTTATAATCAGAAGGTCGGTGTTATTCGTAATATAATTTATTATATCGACAAAAATTATTCAAACACTAGTAACTTTAAATATTTAAATAAACTCGTATTGATGAAATGTTTAATTTAAAAGAAATTAATTTTCTTTTATATCTAAATGCTTCTTGGATGGAATGCTGCTTGGATGGAAGATATTTATTTATTCTATAATATAATCATCGCTAACAGGCTGATTAAAAGGAAACGTAAATATTTCATTTCTAATGTACATATTAAATTATATTATTTTTTTACTCTATAAGCAGTAATGAATAATAATTGAGACGTTTGTCAAACATGTGATTTATAAAAAAATGAAAAAAATTCGTCATAAGTTGTTGGATGCCCGAGACTTCATTTTGGCTTGAAGTAGAAACCACAAACGGTAGTTTAAAGTTGAGTTGGAGTGTAGCCATTGCGTTACTGTTAGCATTGTGCGCTTGCCAAACGCAATGTGCAAAGTTATCATATTAGTTCCCGACACTGCCTTATAGCGATTGTTTGCCTAGAACATTGCGAAAGCTATACTTATTCGTTCAGTATTAATATCGTCATGGTTAGAGGCGTACATTTCCGATACAATCATTTTATAATTTTCCATCTAATATGCTTAATTTTGATTCTGATATTTAATATGGAATGTGACGATTAGAAATTAATGATTTGATTATGAAGCGATCAAGGTTGAAAATCTAGGAACAACATTTAAATATACATTGGAATCTTTTAAAGTTGAAAATATTATTTTATCCATATTGTCGTCATTAATTGTTTTACCTATAAAATAAAATTATATAATGAAATTAAAAAACAAATAATAATAAACTAGAATAATTAAATTCTTGTGAGGTTTCATTTACATACGAGTTTATTTCCATTAAACAATTTTAATCATTTTTAAACTTTCATGGATCAGTTTTCAACATTGATATTCTACAGCAAAATATCATATAGCACCCAGACCTTTTTGTTATTCTTCGCATTCTGGTTTATTAATGTTTCATGCCAAACGGCGTAATTTTATTTTCAACCTTTCTAAAATTCTCTTTAATATGAATTGGAATTAAAACATTCTAAATGAATAGTTAACAACGTTTTAATACCATTCGTCACTATAATTTTGCTTAATCCGTGCTACTCAATAGCATCATTTAGTTTCATTTTGAATAGAGTATCCATATATTTTCCTTTAAAAACTCAGTTTAATATTCAATTTATGTAAATTAGCCCGTATAAAGTTATTTTCATCATAAATACAAATACTGTTCAATTAAAAAGATATATACACACATTTATAAATCGGAAATAAAATTTTCAAATATGTAATGTTTTCCCCTAGTCAAAATAAAAAAATAAGTTTTCTTTTCCTACGGATTTTTTAATATTATGGTGAGGTCATTAGTTTTATTTCTAAAAGGTAAAAGAGTAATAATAGAACTAATAAAAGAACCCTTCTATTGAGATAAAACAAATTCTACTTAATTTTTGAAAATTAGTCATAAATATGCTTCATAATATTTTTTTATACCCGAATTACATGACAAAATTAGAAATTCCCTTTATTACTATACTTCCTTAGGGTCAAATAACTTTATTAACCATTTTTATATAAAAAAATACCACCCTTCTCTTTTTATGCAAACCGAAAATATATTTTTTATAAGTGTTATAAGACGAATCAATTTATTCGTCTTTTTTCACCCTACACTAAAGTGTTTTATTATTAGATACTATTTATGCTTTTAGTAGTGTAGTTGCACAGTATAAAAAAGTCACAAAAAATTATATTAATAACATCAGCATACTCCTAAATATAGTGAAAAATTGTATAAAAATTATCATATAATTTAATAATATGGAGTATGAGTGTAATAAACTATTCAATTTACTCGCTATATTTGTTTGTATATTTTAAAAATAATACCCTTGTTTTTTGTTATTAATAATGCAATTTGTTCAACACATTATTATCAGTGCACATATATTTATGGTCGCATAAATAAAAAGTGTTCTCGAAACTGCAAAAAAATCCTCCACGTTGCTTTCACGTTGAACAAACAAACTTGCACAAATGTGTCGCGTACTTTACAATGAGGTTATTAACCTCAATTTCCTCGTTTGATTCCGAAACATATTTTTTTGCATTTTCAATTGAAACATTTCCCTACATTCGTCTTTGACACGTCGACAATTATTGTTATTTTTAAGGAACAACATTTCGATTCCAGACTATATAAATATGACAGTTTCCTGTGCTTTGATTCTGTGCGATTTTGATTACATGATCGATGTGACGTGTCTGTAGTACCTCTTTCGAAACTCCGGCTTCCTCGAGTCGGATGCTTTCTCGTTCTGATTTAACCCAGTGAGCTCTCATTTGTAGAATCCGGGGAATTATTCGAGTTTCCTGCCCGCATCTGTAAAGTGATATTGAAGTAATCACAATTTCGTCGAGGGAATAATGACGCTGAAATATTTGTTAATCCTCTGATATGGCATATATAAAAATTTAATACCGTACAATAAAAACGAAGATTATAATTAAACGTCATATTAATTAGACTATGGGCGTTGTTAGATAAAAATAATTGTAACCATTATACGATACAATTCAGATATTTGGGTTTGTCATAGCAACATGATTATTTTGTTAGTTTTGATAATTTTGGAAATACGTTGTGATCACGATGTTATGATCATTTCCAGATCAATTATTGATCATGATCATACTTTATGGCCACTTTGTAATCATCTGCTGAAGAGATTCATGGTAATGTTTCAATGATTAATTTTACATTATCTATACTCATAATGATCAATGATTGATTATTATGATCATCTTATAATTATATATCATGATGACGTTGGGTTATATGATGATTAAAAATTGACCATGTATCGTAAATTAGACGCTGATATGATCTTAGCCTAAAAATTATAATTAATATATGATTTTAGAACGAATAATATGATTATTTTTTAATAGAAAAGAATTGCGTTTTAATTTTTGGACAACAATTTTGGTTTGTGAAGTATTTCTGACGATGAAAGATTTTTTATATGAATATATATGATGGATAATACGTATACAATTGAAAATATTAAAGATATCGGACCTGACTTCAGGATGAGCATCCAGCATAGCTCTCATTAGAGTGGTCCCAGACCTTGGCACACCCCCGATAAATATTAAGGGCATCTTCCTGTCATACGGATAGACCTTTTGATCATAGGGCCCCACAACAAATTTCTGGAAAAAGTAATGATTAATCAAAAAAAATAATAATTAACGGCAAACCAGTAATTAAATAATAGATATAATTACAGAGCATGTTAATTTTAAGGAAATTCAGCCAAGAATATTGTGAAGTTTCAATGATTTGTAAAAACTAATTAATTTGTATAGGAAGAAAATGATAACTGTTCAATATTATCAATATGCAAAATTTAAGACTGTGCATCGCACAGTTTAAAAGATATTGTGATAAAGTGGAACGTCAAATGATAAGGGATTGCGCGTGGGTAATGTTTATCATTTGTAATAAATTGATCCCCAAACACTTTCGCGTGTCGCTTAATCGAAAAGTATATCTCAAGGGGAGCTTCGGGATACCTTTGGGGAAAGGAAAGAGGGTTTAATTAATGCTTATCTCGTTATTTGTAACTGGTTAATGTATATGCGGTTAACGAAAATCTTTAATTTTATTGAATCTTACTGGTTAGTTTATTTATCTTTATCAATCTAATAAATTAAGTACAATTTGAATTATGAAATTGAATTAAATCGAAATTGAGTTATTAAAACGATTTGCGATGGAAATTATAAAGTATAAATGAAATTCTAACGTTGTGATAAATTCATAGATTATGAAGTGTAAATAAATGAATACACAATTTTCATTTTATGAAAATGAACAAACTTTACTGAAGAAAAGCTAATAAAAATAATTATTTAAAAAAAATTTAATTAAGAAAAACTAAATATCTTTCGTTTATAAATTAGATACTTATTAATTGTATTTGTTTGAATATTGAATTATTTAGTTTTACACTTAATTGTAATTTAATTTTAATTTAATATATTTTCTCTTTTTCTAATCACATATTTTGTGTTGAATTCAAATCTCTTTTGGATATGTTATTCAAGATGCGATACTAGAATAGAATGTATTAGTTCTTCACAAATTGTAGTCATAAACTCATATTAAGATTTTAATCAATACGTAGATTTAATATTATTTTAACTTATTGACAAGATAATTATCTTACAATTATAATTGATTAACTAAATCTGTGAGATTATTGTCTCTCAACAATTTCAATACAATAATTTATATGCGAATTATAAAAAAATGAAATTGTGAAAATTGTAATTTTACCCTTTTATATTTATAAGTGTAATTTGACTACAAAATATATATTAATGAGTAGTAAAAGTGAAATGCAAAATTGAGTCAGAATTTTATATTACTATAAAAGAGCCTAATTATCAAAGTATTAAAATATATTGTGGTCACAAATGAATATTATAAGCGAAACTGTCTATTCGGACACGTTGTGAACATAAGTAGATATAAAAGTGTACACAATATGTAAACATAAGTGTACATTACCCCTAGTAACATTTCACAAGTCGGTGGCTAGTTTTCTCAAAGAACTTGCCAGTTTTTGATAAGACTGTCTAGTCTAGATATATTTATAAAATACTAACAAGTTACTATCCAGATTTACCTACTGTAA
>JABFQC010007179.1:0-10246 GCA_022817085.1 Psilanteris sp. ZL-2020
CATATATGTTTACCTTTCATCAATAGTAAGCAGGTGTCTATTTTCATTCATGAAATAATAAAAAAAGGGGGGGTTGAGGGTTGATTTCCATTATACAATGAGCCACATTGATACTTGTATGTGTGTATATGGGCGTATTAATTAAGAGGGGGATTAATCAAAATTAGCGGAGGGGGTCATATGTGTGCATGTAAGTACAGACAAATAGTCAGAGGGCGTATTAATTAAGAAGGGGATTAAGCAAAATTAGTGGAGGGGGCTATAGGTGTGCATGTGTGGGAGTGTGGAGGGGGGGCAGGAGGCGGGACTCACACGGACACACTAACACATAGTGGTCCAGAACCCGCTTAGTTCCACTAATCCGTATAAATTGTTAATCTCTAAATTAGTAATATATTTGTTCGGAAGCGTTATAATTCGTCTTATGTTTATTGTTTGCTTTACCGTACTGGTTTGAACATTGTCTCAATCCGCCGCGAATTCCGTGTTGTACAAACATTACCATGTCAATGTCTGTCAACAGTTCTAATTCTATTCGCGTGTGCTTGAGCGCACAGTCCCATGTGTAGCCCGGTAAGGTGAAATAATGCGCCGGATTCAAGCCGTAAGACGATAAGTTTCGCACGAAAATTTACCAAACACGTCGGCGCGCAACAAAATGTCCATTTTTAAGTATAGATCCAAATACTCATCTATGGTCTTGAAATTAAATATATTCCATACATTCACGGCATGCGCGTAATCATTCTTACTCACATCGCAATCAGTAATAAATTAATTTGATTAGTATCTGCAAATTTACGTTTTCATATTAATTTGTCATGATTGTGTAAATGCGAATCTAATTTTTCTAATGTAGTATTTAAAAATCGACGTAAAAAAAAAGGTCAATGAAACTGAATCGAATCTTTGTATCTTTAACGTACTTAAGGGGGTTCTTGGCATGTTACATGCTATAGCGACAGTGTTTCACGAATATTGATGATAAAAACATTGATTGTCGCGTACAATGCTTCGTAGTTATTCTGTCCTGTTCGATATCGTAATGAATAAATTTAGTCTCCAAAACTGCACACGCTGTAAATTACTGGTGAACGCTGATTTTTTCTCTTACATATCTTATTATTACACTTTTCCAGACCTATGCAACTAATATAGTCTGCATGTACGACTTAACATCCAAATCCACTAGATGGCTATACTATCAACATGCCCTGTATATAGATATATATGTAATCACAAACATAATAATAAATACATAAAATATTTAATTACAAATTTTTAAAATAATAAACATTAATTATTACTAAAGATGGTGAATAAGTATTTTGTTATGATAATGTTTATTATTGTTCGTGATCGCATTTCAATTTATTTGTAATTTCAAATTTGAAATAAATAGCGGTTTTGTATTTAATAGATTTTGTTTTGATTAAAAACCGGTCTTGTCTTGTAACGTCATTGACAGCACGTGCGCGCGAAAATTTGAAGTCAGTAGAAATGGTGAGGCGGATCCGCGGGTCCCCTCTTATCGATTACATGTGCACGCGATTGATGCGCGTTTTCATTCGCGGGGTCACGACCAGTGATGCCAGATTCGGCATAATAGCAGCAACTTGAACATAGTTGCTATTGACCGACGTTCTTTATGATAGTTCTCGATTGTGTAACGGGCATACTAAAATGTCGGTAAAAATGTTCAGAGAAATGTTACAGAACATTTTTTAATTTAAAAATGGTAATACAAAGAGATCATAAATCGAAATATACTTTTTATATACTCTTATATAATAACAATATTAATTAATACTTAATAAGTGATAATTATTAATTAATGATCCAAAAAATAAGTTACCTCCTAAAATTTTTACTGACATTGCGGTATACCCGACCGAACGTCCCTCAATAGCAGCTATGTTCAAGTTGCTGCTATTATGCCGAATCTGGCATCACTGGTCACGACTTGGTCGCACGCGCTGTCACAGAGAGTTTGTTTTTAGTCTTTAGGCGCAATGGTTCGCTCAAGTGGAGCTACGTTTTGGCCGTTATTTTGTTTGCGTGAGTGCAATTTGAAGCAACAACTCGCTTATTGTGGAGCGAGTTTTATGCTAGATTTTTGGTTTGACTCAACGAGGAGGTTTGTACAAGGGAGGGTTCTTTTTCCTTTCCATTTTCCCTTCAATTTATTGAGTAACCTTGCTTTATTTTCCCTTAAAATTCGGTTGAGTTATCGCCGAGTTTCTTGCTCATCGCCGCCGTGTCGCAGCAGGTGATGAGTTCCTTTCTTCCATTATTTGGGATGTTTTATTAGTTGAAAAATATATGATTTTAATTGTATTGACTTGTGATTATTTGTTTGTGTGATTGACGCATGTATGTTGATTGGTGTGACAGTGTCTGTGACATTCAGACCTATGCAACTAATATACTCTGCATGTACGACTTAAAATCCGAATCCACTAGATGGCTATACTATCGACATGCCCTGTATATAGATATATATGTAAATACAAATACAATAATAAATACATAAAATATTTAATTACAAACTTTTAAAATAATAAACATTAATTATTACTAAAGATGGAGAATAATTAATTTGTTATTATATTGTTTATTATGTTTCATACTTAGTTACGTAGTATGACAGGTGAATGTAGACAGGTACTATCGATAGATGCGCCATCTGGTGATTTCTGTCTTTTAAAGGTTCCAACATTATATACGCCTCGCATTATTAGTTTCACGGGTCTGGTCACATTTCAGTCAGTGTGTGAATCATTTGATTTAAGTGTTAGCGTTGCGTCAACGCATTTTGCATTTCAAATTTAGAGTTTCTTTTATCAGCTAAATAGCTGATTTATAAGCGAATGCTTTTTTGATTTTATAATTTGATAACTTTTGTAAATTTCTTTATTTTATTAATTTGACAACTTTATAGTTTGAGATCTGTGTAATACGATTAACGTGTTTTCGATTAACATTTTCTTTTTCCGTTTTAACATCTTATTATATTTTTTTTATTAATTATTAATTGATTAGAGTCATTCGACTAGCGTCTAGTCGATTAATTTTTAATATAATAACGCACAATTATGTTTCATACTTAAATACGTCGTATGACAGGTAAAAGTAGACAGGTACTATCGATAGATGTGCCATTTGGTGATTTCTGTCATTTAAAGGTTTCAACATTATATACGCCTTGCATTATTAGTTTCACGGGCCTGCACTTTTCGCACAATTTAAAAATATTACGAAATCGCGAAATTTTGTTTACTATTAATCTATTTCCTCGACCTCTATATCATCATCGATAGTACTTTCAAACTGTATTAACAACTGTATTAACAAATATTAATTTTCAGCTCGTTCAAGTGTCACACAACGATAGGCACGTGCAGTTTCAATTGTGACTTAATAAATTGCATCTGCACATTATCGTTGCACTCGCGTAAAAATTCGCAAATTTGTTCCGGGTTGGAATCGGTATTGAAAACGCGCTTTAACGCTTTCTTCATAGAAGAGGATATTTTACGCACGTCAACAATTTCGTATCCGAATGTTAATAGCAATTGAATAACGTCTGAAACGAAGATTCCATTATATATTCTAAAATGTATACTAAAATCATTGCTATAGTTAAAATAATTCCAGTTGACGACAAACATGACCGACTTTGAGTGGTCATTCAACACGTTCGCGTTAAACCAATCGGCTACGGCTTCATTTTTGTATTATTTGAGATTTAGATATGAAAAGAGCCAAAATAATTGCAAATTATCGGCGGGGGACGAAATTTGATGTCAGGTTATCCGCAAGAATTTCGACTCGTTCGCCCGCGTCGTGCGTAATAAGAATTAATATTCTGATAAACAATTTCGTTAAATAATTTCAGACTATCAACGTAGCGTCTCTCGGAGCTGTCATATTTTCTGTATGTTATAAACAAATTAAAATTAAGTTCTAGGAAATGTTTTCGGCGCGATCTGTTGCTATAAACAAATAGAAAAGTTAATTTCAAAGATATTTTGTCTAATGAAACGACATATTGTTATAAATAATTTCATGCATTCTGATATTGTTATACACAACAAAAGAAAATGGCACCGAATGGGCGATCTTGGCGACCTCTCGTGCCAGAAAAACGAAATTATCCTCATTCAACAGCAAGACCGTACGAGTAGGAGTGCGGTGGAGGAGGGGTCCAGAAACCCTGTAGTACATCTACTTATAACATAAAAATATAATATTAATTTTGTCACTCAAACTGATTTTGCAATTTTGTTAATAATTTTTAAAGTTTTTCACGAGATGCGGATAGTCATTCCAAACATAATATGTTTGCGACATTGAGTTCGACATTGTATGGCGCAATTGAAAATAATTTTGCATATCCAGTTTTGATCACCAATGCACAATCGCGTGAATTTTGGTAGTTTTTTTGTCGCGATATCGTTATTTAGCGGGGACCTGAATTTAAGTAGTTGATTGGATAGCGCTTAACTTCGATACGTGTTCGCGGACTTGGTAACGTCCCGCGGCGATTAAGATTCTTAAACATTTTAAACATTTTAAGTTTCCTGATAGATTATTTTAAAATTGACCTGATCATATGCCAAGAATGACTCCATTGTCAGCGTATTGTCAAAAATATTATTTGCCAATCGTTTATGTAATTTTGACTTCATTCAAACACGTCCCGATAATCGGTTTATTAGTAGAAAAGAATTACTTTATAACGCTATTTTACAGTCGATTCGATGACGTGCAAAGCCAAGATGTGGCCCACTCATCGTATTATTATCTAAAAACATCTCGTCTTAGTTGGTAGCGTTGGTAGACCACCATTGTTTGCATGGAAGATGACATTATTTCATTCAGACGGAATTTAAATTGAACAATCATAAGCCCTATTTTCAACTACCGAAGGAAGTATACTTAATAATATATTATTATAATTAAACTCTTATATTCTCGTGACATTAAATGTGGAATAGCTAAATAATATGGAAAATATTCCTGGTATCTTATAAAAAAATATGTCTGAAGTATAACAATAATATGTTTATATTTTTGGTATATATAACAGTCTCCTAATTTTTGGTTATGTAATTTTGAACTTTAAGAAATTTAAGTTCTGTTATCAAATATTTATATTTCGTTTAAAATTTACTTATAATTTGATTCTTTTCTTACCTGTTAATATCTTTATAAATGTTGCACCTTTCTCAGTGATTTGAAGTAAGAGTTTCAAATGTTCATTATTAACATTTTGCCAATCGCTGTCAATTTCAGCGTGTATTGTTTTAACCTTGAGGTTAATATTATAAATTAAAATATATTCTTATATCTATCCAAAATCTGTGTATATTATTAAATGAATTATTAAAAAAATGATTTATAATAAATATTATAATAAAGCTTCAATTTTCTCAGTAAAAAAAAGGAATTATAATTAACTATAAACAATCTTATAATTTGGTAACTTATTTTTGTATTATTTTTATAATATTTTGACTTCATATAAAATGTGTTATAAGTAATAATAAAGTAAAATGTATATACAGTTGCTTTTTTAATGACTATATTTAATGTTAATGTATTCAAAAAAACATGTATAGACATCCATATAATGTTGACAATTTTTTCATTAAATTCTGTTATATTCACTATAAAAACTTTTATCTGTAAATTAATAATTAAAAGATTTACTAAACATTTTCATAACCGGAGTTTCTGAATACAGAGAAATATCAGGATAATATGTTTTAAAAGCACTTCCTATATATATTATTTAAATAATAAATTAATAATATTAATAACTAAATATTAACAATAATTTATTATTCATGAAGCATTCTTATTAATACTTACCAGTATTATATGAACCTGTGAGAACTATTAATTTTGTGAATTTTTCTATTTATTGGTGTATATGTCATTAATTATAAAAAAATTGAAAGTTAAAATTTTGTTATTAAAATTTTAATTCTTAAATGCTTATAAATTATAAATATATATATATATATATTACGTACATGACATATCCAAAATAACAAACTAAAAACAACATTACATGATAATAATAAAATTGCTGATAATCTAGACTGATATGGCCACGCACCAGATAAGTAACAGGATATTTTGCATATTTTGTAATAAGAATTGTTGACAACGAAATATTGGCTTCTATCGTTTTCCATCATATTAATTTAAATGCTGAGTATCACGTAAAAGTTTACTTATAATTTGCGAAACTTATAGTATTTTTTAACTATTATAATTGTATACAAAACATGATCGATATAAAATAGTCTCATTTTTAAATAACGTCGTTTATATACACCTACATTATATAATTTATAATCAATTTCATATTCTTAATAATGCATAATATAATTACAAATGCACATTGTTATTTAAAATAATAAAACTCTTTATACAGTACTATAACTAAAATATTATTTTAAATCATACTTATTCTTGCTCGGATAAAAACAATTTAAAATTTTATACAGCAATTACATTAATAACATGTATAAACAGAATAATTTCTGTAATTATAATTGCATGCGTTATTAATTTATGAAAGGTATATTGATTGACTTATAAATATTATTTATACTATTAATTTGTCAAGACTACTCTATCGTCTTTTTACAAATTTAAATTATAATTTCTACATTTTATATTAACAGAAAATTTATTATCACTACTGTTCAGTATTATGAAAACATTTTTAATATTACAAAATACGTATTTAATGGTTTGTTGTGAAAACTATATTATCGGTTTACAAGCAGTACTAAATTTGCACATATTAACAACAACAACATTTTCTTATAATCTTCTTTCGATAAATTTATATTTTATAACTTTAAATTTTATCTTTATATAACTAAAAAATTTATAATAATAATCTTATATACAAAAACAAAATAAATTATAAAAGCATTAAGAATGCAAAAAGTGAATAACCCTCGTCTTTTGTGGGTTATATAATTATATTATATAATAATTACTATTTTTCATTATTATTATTATTACTATTTACTAAAATGCGCTTGACTTTACGACTTGTATGGCGAACATGTCAATATAATATAATTTATACATATAATATTTAGAAACAAAGTATAATGCGATCCAAATTATATTATAAAGGTAACAGTTGTGGTGCGTCTCACTCATTTCCTCAAAAAATTGTTTATAAGTTATAAAAGTACATTCTTAATCCAGCATTAGGTATGTTAAAAATAATTACGTTAGTTGGTGCGCTGTTGGTCATTTCGACCATTTTATTACGCTTGTAAACTTACGCTTGTAAATTAGCCAAGAATCTTGGCTTCTTTCAAGATTTCACATCTTTTTTAAGCATAGTTTTTAAAAACAATTGTTTTCGTTTTGAGTTTGGTTTTAAGTTTTGATTTTTTAAGTTTTGAGTTTTAATTTTTTTCTTTTTTAAGAGAAATTATATAATAGATAATATAAACATATTTTTGGGGCAACGTGTGACACTCGCCTTGGCTCGTTTATTTTTTACCTTTATAAGGTTATTTTTTTGGTATTGTACTTCGTATTAAATAATATAAAAAAATATAAATTCAATAATAGTGTTTAATAATATTTGTTATCAACTTTTTATGCTATATTATTGTTCAATTGGGACAATTCTCTACTGAATTTAACGTTCTATCTCTTTAAATCAAATAGTTGCTAGTTCAAGTTTTTGAATTTTCGCGCCAATCAATCTGTGAAATTGAAACTCAAAACATTATTTAATACGAAGTGAAATTTATTTATTTATTTATTTATTTATTTATTTATTTATTTATTTATTTATAATATACGGACTAACAATGTCCATTTTATAATTTTCAATAATTTCAAAAGGTATTTACGGATCACATATTTATCACACAATTACAATATAAGATCAATGCATACAAATCATTAATTCTCAAGACATTCGAAATCTGTTGATAATTTTGATCAATAAAAGGATCTTCCATTTTCAATTTAAATGCCATTATTCTAAAAAATTTATGTTGAATAGTTTCAATTCTATCAATATTATATTGAGTGTAGGGAAACCAAATTATACAACCATACATTAGTATAGGCTTTATCAAGGTCAAATATAAAACCTTCATAGTACCAATTGAATTAAAATATTTACAAGTTCTTTCGATAAACCCTAATAATTGAGTTGTTCTATTTATACAATTTTCCACTTGTAAATTAAAGTTTCAAAAAAGAATCAAATATAACACCTAAGTCTCTAATATAATTAACTTTTTCCAATGATTCATTATTTAACTTATATGTAAATTCAGATATATTTACTCTAGATCTTGAGAAAGTAATGCTTTTACATTTTTAAATATTTAAGTATAATTTATTATCTATACACCAATTATTTAATTTAACTAAATTTTCCTGAAGAATAATTTTATCGACAATTGATTTTATACATCTATAAATTTTCAAATCATCAGCAAATAACACAAATTCTATCTCATTAAATTCTTTTATTATATCATCAATAAATATATTGAAAAGGAGTGGCCCCAAATGAGATCCTTGAGGCACACCAGAATATATTTTAATTTGATTTGCATTAAAATTTTTATGTTTCACAAATTGAATTCTATTAACAAGATATTCACGAAATCAGGTTAATAAGGGGTTTCTGATTCCAAAATCATATAATTTTTTCAATAAAATATCATGATTAACAGAATCAAAAGCTTTAGAAAAATCAGTATATATACAATCAACGGTTAATCCTTGTTCCAAGCATTTCATTAAATACTGTGTAAAATTAACTAAATTTGTTTCATCATAAAAACCATGTTGATTTTCGTTCAATAATGGTAGTATCAAAGGTTTAATTTTGTTAACTATTATTGATTTTAATAATTTGGGTATTGTACACATCAAAGATATAGGTCTATAGTTTAATATTTCATGTTTATCTTCTGATATGTGAACAGGAGTTATATAAGCAGATCTCCAACAATTAGGATAAATACCTTCATTAATTGATTTTTCAAATAGTATTTTAAGTAAGTTAATAAAAGTATATTTGCATTTTTTAATAATAATTGGGGGGATATCATCTGGTCCCGCATTTTTATGAATATCAAGATTATCAATTGAATTGTATATATCCATATATGTTATATCTACTTTATTTATCCATAAAGAAGATTTAATATCATCAACAGTTTCATAAGTATAATTACTATCAAAGTTAGTGTAAAATGTTGTATAATAATCAGAAAATGCATTAACAATTCCAATTCCACTCGAAAATATTTGGAACATTTGGAATTCCTTTTTGAGATCTATAAGTACTCACATATTTCCAAAAAAATTGTATATATCACATATAGATTTTTCTGTTTTAATATTATAATCTTTAAAATCTCTTCTTGACAATTTTCTACACTTTTTTCTCAATTCAGAAAATATTTCGTAAGTTTCTATATTTTTATATTTCTTATAATTTTTACGAGCCTGTTTTTTTAATATTATCGAATTTTTAAATTCAGAACTATACCAAGAAGGAAATTTCGCAGTACATATGCGTTTCTTCAATACAAATAATTCTAATGCTTTATAAATTTCTGTATAAAATTTCGTTATATTAGTTTCTAATGAATTATATATAAAATCATATAATAAATTATATAAATACAATGAAATTTGTTCATAATTTGCGAAGTTAAAGTCATATATATACATATCATATTCAATTTCACTATCAATATTAACATCCACACATTCAATTTCCAATGCAGGATGATACAAATCACAATCCAATAATGTTTCATTTAATTTAGTAATTTTAGTTTCGTTACAATCAGTAAATATCAAATCAAGTAAAGAATTATAATCATTTCTAACATCATTCATTTGATATAGATTTAAGAAACTTATAATATTACATAAACTCTGAGATATTATTTTTTCTCTCATATTCGTTCGATTAGTAAATTCAACAGTACTAGAATATACATCCTTTTTCCAAATAATATTTGGTAAATTATAATCTCCAGTTAACAGACATTTGATATTTGGATATTTCAAATCTAATTTTACAATATTTTCACAATCCCTATCAGCAAAGAATATTATTTAATATTATATAATATTCTATGAACATTCCTAGAATATTAAAATAATATTATAATAATACACTTGGGATGTTAAAATAATACACTACGAATGTCCTAGC
>JABFQC010007180.1:0-10245 GCA_022817085.1 Psilanteris sp. ZL-2020
GCGCTGAATTTTGTACATCGAGACAAAATATTAATTCATAAGTAACAAACAAAACTATGGGAACATTGAAATTAAGTTTAAAATTTATATTACAGCTGTTGTGCGCCGGTCCTCGAAACTGTCCAGTGAGGTGACAATGATCACGGACCTTTTGTTCGCCGACGGCGAACGGCATCTCACAGATGTGGCACAGCTCGACCTTGAGGAAACGATCCCAATCATCTGGCATTAGATGCATTGATTTTGGGTCGTTTAAAATCTGTAAACACGTGTACAAGTGTTATTGTATATATTATTGTATTATTGTTGTTTTGTATAATAAAAATATTTCTTACATTATGAATTTCTTGCGCAATGTTTTTCAATTCTTCCGCAAACCACTGAGCGCAATCCGGTCCTCTGCGTGTAGCGTATCGAGATAGCGAAGCATCGTAGTTACAGTGCAGGTAATACGCTGCGCTGTAGTTCGATGTTCCTGGTACGCTGATTTCGGTGCAGTGTCAGTGATCACTTTTCCGAGAAGGCTCTCGGTGTCGGCATAAATAATAAACGGCACTTTCATTTTTCGCGCAAAATTCTTGAATTTCAAAATATTTTCATGGGGTTCCGGAAGTAAGATCTTTGTTTCGTTGATTAATTTGCAGTCTTGCTTATGCGTTTCTACCTTATCCGCATCATGAAAATAATGTAAACATTTTGTCCTCCTCGTTATCGGACAGAAAAAATTGTGTGATTGCAATTGCGAACGCATTTTCGCGACATCATCGTCGCACTCGCGTAAAAATTCGCGAATTTGATCAGGATCGGAAATACGCGGTTTAGCGTATCGAAAACGCGCTTCAACGCCCTCTCCATCGAGGAAAAAATTCTGCGCACATCAACCATTTTGATTGCGAATGTAAATAGCAATTGGATAACGTCTTAAACGATGATTCCATTATATATATATTCTAAATGTATACTAAATTCATTGTGATAGTTAAAACAATTCCAGCCGACGAGAAGCATGTCCGATTTCGAGTGGTCATTCGACACACTAGCGTTAGACGACGCGGCGACGGCTTCGTCTTTATATTATTTGAGATTCGGATAAAAGAAAACGTTATGACCTTTACATGAGAGTGTTAATTTGAACGCAAAATGAATAACGCAAGTCAAAATAATTGTAGATTATCGGCACGGGTCGAAATTTGACGCGAGGTCATCCGCAAGAATTTCAACGAGTTTCGACTCGTTTGCGCGTGTCGTGTGTAATAAGATTTATTATTATTATGATAAACAATTTCGTTAAATACTTTCAGATGTCTCTCTATCTGAGCTCTCATATTTCCTGTATATATATTATAAACAAATCAAATTCAGTTCTACGAAACGTTTTTGGCGCTGTGCATTATTATAAACAAATAGCAAAATTAATTTCAAGGAAATTTCGTTAAATGACCTTCGGCGTCTCATTGAACTCGTTCGCACGTGTCGCGCGAAACAAGATATTATTATAAATAATTTCATGCAATATGATATTGTTATAAACATAAAACAAAATGGCGCCGACTGAGCGATCGCGGCGACGCTGCCGCCTTCTTGTGCCAAAATAACAAAACTATCCTCGTCCAACAGTACGACCCAGGGAGTAGGAGTGGGGGGCGCCAGAACCCGCTGTACAACTACTGAGTAAACATTTATTCATTGTAAACTCTTAGCGATCCGCCTTTTTGAAATGTGTGTATGTGTGTAGTTATTTCTGGAATATAAAATATATATTGACAGATATAAAGCAAAATTTTAATATTATTAATTATTTATTATTTTACATGTGAACTTCTTTATTAACTAATTCTTTAAGAAATTGAATAATATTCTGTTTCTGTTGATATAGAAGGCGGATCGCCAAGAGTTTTGTGCTTAAGAATGTTTAAAAAAATATATTGTACAATGAAAAAAAAAAACTCTTATAAAAATATATATTTCTTTTTATTTATATTAAATTTATAACTTCTAAGTCGTTATTCGAATTCATTTTCTAAATGTTAATTTTATATACCTTTGATTTATTATATAGGCTCCTTACTAGATTTCAAATCTTTTTTAAGTGAATTTTTACAAATATACTTTTTGGGGGTAACGAGTATCGCATACCTTGGCTCGTCAATGAATTACCTTTTTAAGGTTTTTTTTTTATTTGTACTTGTCAGAAATTTCGTTGTTTAGAAAAATATGTATGTAATTTACTATATGCATGTATACATGTTTGCATTGTAACGAGAATAAAATAAAAATATTTTATATTTATACTGAATATTATACATAAATATATATTATTAAAAAAATATTCTTTAGTTTTATAAAAGATAGTACTTGATATTGGTCAGTCTATGGAAGACTTAAACAAATCTCGCGAAAGCGGGTAGATATCTATAAAATTCAAAACAAAATAAAATTTTCTATAAAATAGAAAGCAGCAATGAAATTGTGAATATAAACTATGCTTAAAAACATGTGAGATCTTGAAATGAGCCGAGATCAATTATTAATAAAAACATTAATGTAAACAGTTTAAAAGGGTAAACTCAAAACTTCTGAATATAAATAAACTCATAATTTATGAATAGAAATAAATTCAAAACTTAAAGATAAACTTCAATTCAAAACATGTAATTGAAAAATTATAATCAAATCTTATGATATAAAACATAATGAAAATTATAACATTAGACAAAAATTACCTTACAAATGTAAAAAATTAACTAGCCAAGGCGGGTGTCACTCCGTTTATCACAATATTTGAAATATTAAATATGAAACTCCAAATTTAAAATCATATTTTCTAAATAATAAAGAAGCAAATGTGAAAATTGTGAAACTGCTTAAAAAAGATGTGAGATTTTGAAATGAGCCAAGATCAATTATTCATAAAAACATAAACTTAAAACTTAAATTAAAAAAAAACTTCCTATCTAAAATACATATCTTAAGAACAAGCAAAAGGTAAAATCAAACCATTACTCGAAAATATAAAAAGATTTCATACTTTTTTGTTTTTTTTTCCATTAGTTTTGAATTTGCGTGTCTCTAAGTTTTTTATGATATTACTATTCGTTACATTACTAAATGATCGGCACACGAACGAAAGCGGAATAAGGAACACTCGGATAGAACGTGACTATGTAGTAATCAGGGTATACTAAGTTTACTTCAAATTCATTCCGTAGAGTTTTGACTGTTCATCTGGGAGGTTGCGCTATTTATGCGCTTTACAGACCTATTTTGAATTACTATATTACTTTTTTCACATTATTTTACTTATTATATAAAATATTATATTCAAATATTTTAATAAAAAAAAGAACTTTGTTGTTATAAATTTTCATCATCTATTAATATTTTATCTAATTAATTTTTAATAAAATAAAGTAATTCTTAATTCGATACAAGAACCAATAGAAGCAAACATCCGACAAGCATGTATCTATTATTACAAAGAAATGATATTAGTTTAACTGCTCAGGCTATTAGTTTAACCGCGGCTCGGCAAGCGTGAGACCGTTGTTTGTATCTCTCTCGGACATATGCTCTTTCACGTATAAACAAAGGAAGAAGCGATCGAATTTTTTTGTTTTTTTGCATATAGTGTTGTGTAGCGCCGACGACGAACCTTAGCTCGTCGGGGTGCTACCGCGCCCCTTGATACACTTCATTTTGTTTCTTTCTTTTGTCAGGTTCAATTTTTTGAATAAACACGGAACTCTAGTTGTATTTCCACTTCCAGTAAAAGCCACCAGGTTTAGTTCTATTATTTCGATAGACTGGAGAATGAATTTTCGGATCTTGTGTCTTTTTGCGTCTTATCTTACAGCAATTTTCTTGTAAGACGAGGAAGGATATATCGTTACTGCGGAAAAGTGTCTTGCGTAGGGCCGACAACTACGGTAATGGCAGGCATTTATAATTTTAAAAACCTTGGCTCGTCGGCCCACTACCGCGAGCTTTGATAATATCCAAAAATTATCCACTAGAGTACCATGAAACTACGATTCAAATAATATCGTCGTTATTCGTTATGTGATATATATAGGGGTTCTTTACGTGATATATTTTGGAAATGTTTCTTCAAGAGATTTTTTATACATAAATAATATTTATAAAAATTATAAATTTATAAATATGACATCTCCAAACGAATATGACATATTTTTCGATACGCAAATGATTGCGTAAAGTGTACTGACATTTTACAATGTTGGTTATGTTTACATTTGTTTATTTATAAAAATAGAAAATATAAATTATTCAACTTAATTGGTAATTATGTTTACACGTAATGATTATGTATTTAATGAATTATTTTCTCTATCTACATTTTTATGTATACTAAATATTTATTTATATATTTCTTATAAACAATAAATCATTGTTTAATTTTTTTATTATATACAATATATTTTTCATTATATTTACGTTTTTTATTGGTTTTTATATGATTTATATATTAATTCTAAAATGTAAGATGGTCTCTTTCTGACAGTCATGCTGTTATGTGTTGTGGTCTTGCTACAGTATTAGGTGGTAATTGGACTTTCTAATATTACTTATATTTGAAGTAAGATAAGAGTATAAACATGCGGTATTTGTATGCTAAAACAAATACTCGAATTATTTACAATTGTTGTGTATTATTATAAATTATAAATATATGTTAAAGAAAAATTTAAAATTGACAATATTTATATATATACATATAATAATAATGTTTGGTGTGTGAATATACGGTTACATAATGAATTTTATAATGGTTATGTAGTAGGTATTTAACAATCACCTAGTAGCTCCGATAGATATTTTATACATTTTTTAAATGACTTATTTGATAACTTGCTAATGAAAACTAATATTATTATAGTACGGGATTTTACTCTTTTGTATACGAATAACTATGTGAATTATATACTAAACAGGAGAAATGGATAGATTGTAGATTTGATTGTTTTAAACAGTATAACGGGACGGTTACACGGATCCGCGCAGGCTGTTTGTAGAGAATCAATCAAATGATTGATTCGCGATAAATCGGCGAATTTCGTACAATTTCGGGCCCGTGGTTCTGGGGAGGGGTCGAGCGACGAAAATTCTATTTCGAAATTTCGTCGCACAACCAGTACGTTGTGAGTCGTGCTGTTTGTTTAAATTTAAATGTTTATATATTGTTTATATTTTATATTACTGTTTATTTAAATTAAACAAAATTTATTTTGTTTTTTGTTTGTCCGTCCTCGCGTTAATCGTGCCGACGGTAACTGCTCGCGTTGTGTTGACGGCAAACCACTCGTTTCGCCGACCCGAAATAAATCGGTCATCACGGTCCTGTGAGCCCAAGTCAGGCTCAATTAAATACTGTTCACGTGACACGCGGTCCACCCCGAGACACCAGTGATAAGTGGCGACCAGACCAGTGACACGGTCGTATCTTTTCTACATATGTACATTTTATTTAAGAAATCCTATTCCGCTAGGGGCGCTAGTACGCTGATCGATATTCTGAATAACATGTATCACGTGATTATGTGTTGTTTTCTGTTTCTTAGTTTCTTATTAACTGAATATTGCATTTTGTTAAATAAAAGAGCAAATTAATTTAATTCAAACTATAAATAAATTCGCAAAATATAATCATGTGTTTGTAAGTTATGTGATCATCGATCTGCCTACTACTAGCATCCCTAGCGGAATTGGATTTTAAGATTCCAAAGAAAAGTTTTCGTGTCACTGGCCTGGTGGCGACCGTGACAGGACGTTTGATGAGTTGTGTTATCTCAGTCGACAAACGTCAAATTGGAAATTTCCCGTGCGATGCGCGCAATATGTGCGAGAAGGACTGCGTAAAGTAACGTGACTAAAGTCTAGCGCTCAGTTCGAAATCAAAGACAGTTCGCTTTGAATTCGAACTAGCCCCATGCATCTTCTATTTTAATTTGACGCTACTAACGTTATTGTCCACCAGATGGCCATGTCGTCGGTCTAACCGCTCCTATCAGGCCCGTGATGGGCCTGACTGTATAGAATATATAAGACTGTGTAGGGGATACGTCATGATTAAATTATAGCAATAATATAATAATAAAAATATATTTACTGTAATTTGTAATTTCGATTGTACACTTGTTTAAATTCTTATAATTTTTTATTTCAATGATTTATATATATTAAAATAATATATGAACAGAAAATATTTTTATTTAGAAATAAAACAAAATATATAAATAATTAAAGTAATTATAATATTTTATAATATAATATAAATTTATTGTGTTATTATAAATATTAATAAATAATGTTTAATTTATATATGTAATTCAAATATTTAATCTAAAATTCGAACTTGGATATATTTGTTTTATAAATTGGTTTTAATAAGATTAAAAATAATTAAAAATAATACACAAATAATAATAATATATAACAATATTAATTAATATAATAACAAATTATAATAAATAAATCACAAACTTAATTTCATAGCTTTAAAAAAGAATTAACATAAATAAATAAATTAATAAATAAATAACTTTAACTCAACACATAGATTAAAATTATATAAATAATTAATCAAATTTTTATACTGCGTTTACTAACAATTTCATCATTTCAAAATTACATGCTTGCTGCATTCGATATGCATTATATTTTGTACATTAAAAACTAAAAAAATATGTATAAACTTCATTATTTATTACTAATTTAGTGGGGTTCATAATTAATAACTGTATTAAATTAGATAATAGTTACATTTTAATATTAAGCAATCTTATTAAATCAAATTAATAGGTTAATACTACTAAGCGTACCGGTTGCAGGTAACACTCCGACATCTGGTGCTTGCAGATGTTAGCGGTTCCACAACATTTTACAGTCACGTATAAGAAGTTTCACGGGGCTGACTCTATCCTTGATTCCCTTACCCTCCCAGGGGTTAGTATCCCAGCATACGCATGCATACGAGTATCT
This sequence comes from Psilanteris sp. ZL-2020, assembly GCA_022817085.1. Lineage (NCBI taxonomy): Eukaryota > Metazoa > Arthropoda > Insecta > Hymenoptera > Scelionidae > Psilanteris > Psilanteris sp. ZL-2020. The sequence goes on from JABFQC010007180.1 coordinate 7,000, forward strand.
TGAACGTCTACAAACTCGTATATTTCGTGCCGTATGCAACTTACGACTGTTAGAAAATAGGCAGGCGGAAATCAAACAACGTAAGTTTTAAATATTGCAAAAGGACGAACCGTTAAAACATCTATGTATAGATTCTATGTATTGCCATCGGGCCACTTTGTAATTCACCAAAACTAATAATCTTTGTTTCTTTTATATCATTGTTACAGATCGGACTTAGAACATCAGATCTTTTTCAAACATTTGTTTTTCAAAAACTGCTTTTATAATAAAAACTCTTTATACTTAATTTTGTTCTCCTGCTTTGTTACCTATAACCCGAGTCGTCCGACGAGCATAAAAATCCAAGTAATCCACTGTCAAAAGTTATACAATTCAAAAAGGAATTAATAACTTGCGTTTCATGGTGACCGAATAGGGACCAGTATAAAATCGAAACTTAAATTCTTTCTTTTAGAAAACCAGTATAAAATCAGAAAAAAAATATTGAAAGAGTAACAAAATTAAAAGAAACTAAAAAAGATTTGACAAGTCCGATCTACAAACTAACAAAACCCGAGTTAGACGACAGATTGGATGAATTAAAAATCGATAGAGAAGCAAATCCGATGACGACGTGGAAGGAAAAGAATACAACCTACGATGCTATACCGACCGATCCAGAGATGTCCGGAAATTAAAAGGCAAATTAAAGGGAAATTAAAAGGCGCGAGATATATATCAACGATTGACTTGCAGAATGGCTTACTGGCAGATCCCGCTAACTCCTGAAATTAAAGCTATCACAGCTTTTACCGTACTAGAGTGCGGACTCATGCAATTTACAGTAATGCCATTTGGACTTCACTCAGCACCAGCCACATTCAACGCCTGCTGGATAACATCATTGGACGAGAATTAGAGCCTAATGTGTTGGTGTATCTGGATGATATAATAGTGATATGCCAAACGTTTGATGCATATATGAAATTGCTAAAAATCGTTTTCGAACGATTGCGCCAGGCTAGGTTACAGCCTAATGAAGGAAAATATCACTTCATGAGAACAAAAAAGAGGCATACACATCGACCCCACTAAAATAGAAGCCATAGATAATAAACAACCACCAAAGAATATAAAAGACATCCGTCAATTTCATGGCCTAATATCTTGTTATCATCACTTCATCAAGAAATTCTCAATGAAAGCGGAACCATTAACCCGGCTAACATGCAAGAACAGCAAATGGCGCTGGTGAGACGAAGAAGAAAAAGCTTTTAACAATTTAAAAAACAGCTTGAAGAATGCCGCGATACCAGGATGCCCAGATTTTGAAAGAGAACTCATCCTACAAATAGATGCAAGCGACTACTTGGAGTAGTGTTGACACAGCAGATTGACGAAAAAGAGCACGTAATCGCTTACGATAGTCGAACGTTAAACAAAGCCGATAGAAAATATACAACTGCTGAAAAAGAAGCCCTCGCAGTAATTTGGAACATACAAAAATGCGCCGCTACCTGGAAAGATATCGTTTCAAGATAGTGACAAATCACGTCGCTGTTAAATGACTGAATTCAATTGAGAAATCACATGGCAGAATAGTTCGTTGGGCCCTAGAACTACAGTAATACGAGTACGATATTTTCTACCAGCCCGGCAATCAAAACCAATTCGCTGACGCCATATTCAGACAACCATAACTTAACGCCATACAACTTAAAAAACAAGGGACATGGTATGCAAAAAATGCGAGAAGTTACTGAAAACCCTACCGTAAATCTTGATTTTACAATCGAAAATAATGTATTAAATAAATACATTATACTCGACACATATTTCAATGAAACCAATTTGAATGATCATTGGAAAATATGTGTCCCCGAAAACAAAAGAATTCATTTTTTGCAGGAAAACCACCAACGGTTGGACATATTGGTGTAGCAAAAACGATACCTCGATTGGACAAACAGTATTACTGGCCTGGTATGTTCCGCGAAGATGCACGATACGGCAAATCGTGTCAAAACTGTCTAAAACATAAAGCAACGCAACAAGCGCCAGGCGGTCAACTTCATGTTAACTCAGGACACAGGCCCTGGCATACCATCGCTATAGTCTTAGTAGGTCCACTACCGAGATCTACCAACGGTTGATTCGGTAGTGGATTTCGGTAGATGATTCATCGTTGATTGTCGCTCATGATAAATTTACCAAGTAGAGCAAAATTAAACCACTACGAAAGGCTACTGGTACTGCCGTAGCTAGATTCATTAAAAATAATTTGCTTTTGAGATTTGGAAGACCTAAGGTATTAATTTCTGACAATAGTCGTCAGTTCTAAGTAAACCGGGGGAAGACTTATTAAAAATATTTAATGAACGTATAGAAGAACACCACAATATACGCCGCAGTGTAACCCTATTACGCTAATCAAATAAAAGAACTAATCGAATAATAAAAACAATGATTAACCAATACGTTCGCAAAAATCATCGCAAATAGGATGAACAACTTCCTGAATTACAATTTGCCTATAATACAGTCTGGTATCAATCCACAGGATACACCAGCATATTTGAATTTTCGACGCGAAGTACCAGCTCCTCGCATTCAAAAACAAACAACTTGCAATAAGAAACCTGATGTGAGACATAAAATCCAGCATAAAAGAACAGCACGTTCTCGGCACACTTGGTGTATCAAAAAAAATTTTTTTCTAAAAATTTAAAAAATCAGTTTGCGGTCATAGAAATAATTTGTAAAAAGCTCAATATGCATTTTTTATAAAAAATTTTGCAAAATTTTTAGGACAAACCCCATAAACACATAAAGACGTACACGTCCCCGTAGCGATATTGCAAAGTTCAATCTCGAAAACGAGTACTTTCGGACACTCGAAAATTAAAAAAATTAGTCGTAATTTATGAGTAGTTATCGGACTATCCATTTAAAGAATGGATATGAATTTTAATTTATTTAATAAAATGAAAACATAAGATAATCTCTTGACTAATATTGGTGCATCTATGGAAGTCTTAATAGTTGTATATCTATAAAACATAAACTTAAAACTTATTAATAGTCAAAAACCACACTCAAAACATGAAAACTATCATTCTTGTCTTAACGTAACCTTCTAAAGGTAAAATAACATCGAGCCAAGGTTTGCGTTTTCACCGTATATATAGAAACATAATAAATAATCATAACTCTGAATATAAAATATGTGATATCACTGACAGAGGCAATTAATAGAGAAAGCGA
>JABFQC010007181.1:0-10244 GCA_022817085.1 Psilanteris sp. ZL-2020
CACATATACTGCGCAGCCTATAAATAATCTATTTTGAAATATATAATTTATTTAACATTAAATAAAAAATTAATATACATTTTTAATCTTAAATAAATTATGTTACTCAAATTCTATATAACCGCGTATTTATATATATGAATTTGGTATATGTTGTATAGATGACTCTATCAAAGTTAATATTGACCTTTAAATATCAGCAACTAATTTATTTGATTCTAATCATCGTTGTGTATTCAATTATTTATGGTTTTTTAATCACTAATTTCGTAAATCATTTTTTGATTTGTTTAGACTGTGATGATTTAATATTTATTTTCTTTTGGGACAAAACAAATTTTATACAATTTTATTTTATATATTTTCATATATATTACAACTGTATAGTAGAGTCATATTGAAGACTGATAGTTTTTTGATAAAAAAAAGTATAATTAATAGAAATACACTTAGAAAAATAATCTATTAAAGTTTACTATAAAATAAAGTAAATGTACTTTACATTGTCAAAACATTGAATTTGTCTTAAAAATTCTATTAAAAATGTACCAAAAAAATAATATTTTCATTTTGTTTATGGTACATTTCTAGTATAATTTATAAGACAAATTGAATGTTTTGACAGTGTAAGGTAATTTTACTATTTTATAGTAAAATGACCGAAATATTTTTCTCTAAATGTAGTAAAAAATTCACATTGTTTTCTAATTATAACCAAATCTTTTCAATAATTCTGTTTTTTTAAATGCAATTAAATATTCTTAAATTTTAACACATTCATTACTTCTGGACAAAATTTAATATAATGTTTAATAAAAACTTATTGCATTTTAATATCATAAAACGCATGACACGTGTCACATAATTTTCATTTAACCACCAATATTAGCATTACCCGTGAAACATTAACCAGACCTACTAACGACATTTTATGACTATTATTTAGTGTACTATATATATATATATATATATAGAATTTTAATAATTTTTTATTAGATTAATGTAAAAGTTCATTTATACAATTTTATTGTAATAGCCTATATAAGATATGTTTAATATGTTAAAGAAGACTTAAAATTTAATAGTATTATCATAACATTCAAATTATACTTTCTCATAATCTACAAATCAGTTAAATCGGAAATTTTGCGGCCATAAATAAGTTTGACATTAATCCAGTTTGACAAAACTACAATAAAGTTGTATATATATTTGATTTATGGCAAATTTCGACACGAGTCAAGATGACTTTTTTTTCCATCAATATGTATTTAGTTATATGATTTATCGTGGTGGAACAGAAATCTGTATTAATGCAAATCTAAGCGAAAAATAATTTCAAAAATGTTAAATTGATTTTATAAAACACATTTTTTTGTTTTAAAAAATTATATGCAATTAAACAATAATAAAATGGCCTAAAACGTGCTTACAAAATATACCCAATAAAATGTATATATATATGCATATAAGATCAATATCGAAATGAAAAAGTCTTTAAAGTTATATGTTGGATTTTGATAGCGTATCTCAATTTCAAATTGTCAATTTTTTATTTTCAATTGTTTTATTTTCCCATTTTTCATTCTATGTTTATTTGTTACCTGGAATTTACGTTGCAGATAATTTAAAGGTGGTCCTATAATGGGTGTGCTACTGGGGTACTGGTGTGCACTGCCACCTGACGCAGCCGCGGCGGCGTGTACACTTCCATAAAATTTGTTTTCTGTTCGATCACTAACCAAATACTGATCGTCTTTGCCTAATCCAACCTCATCTTCCTCGCCGCCGTAAGTGTCGTCAGATTCCGGGGACGAACTATTCGCTCTTCTTACACGACGCACCTGTAATTTGTGCAATTTAATTTTAATTAGTCGTACAATAATTAGATTTATCGCAATTACGAAGTTACCCTTAATATATTGTTTATGTTTACGTTCGTGTGTATATCTTTACTGTTTTTATTCATGTTTTTATTTATATTGATGTTTATGTTTACATTTATGTTTAAGTTTATTTTTGTTTCTGCTTTCGTTTTTTACGAGTGCTTTCTAAGAGCGAAAAATGTTTTTCTGGTTAAAATAAAAAGAACACGAAACACTGGAAAAGTTTCCTTAATGTTACGTGCTTAAAGGATGTAAGGACATACCATGATCCGCTGCCCATTATTAGTTGTAGTAAGTTCCGTTTGACTCATCTGAACTGAATTAAGTGCTGTAGTTAACTGATCTGGCTTCAGCTCTTTACCATAAGTAACTTGACCATTTCCTTGTGTCTCTTTGGTAGGTGATCGACAAGGCGTTCGCAAACTTTGCGGCAGTAATTCAACTAAATTTGTTGAATGTGGTTGGTATCGAAGTATTAATACACACGTTGATACCAGAGTATACGCTAGTAATGTACCTGTAACATTAATTTGAATGGCGGCATTGTGTTACGACATATAAATTCTTGTCTAATTATTTTAATCATAATAAATTCACATTGGACAGACAAAAAATTAAGACAATCCTTAACGAATTTGTACAAATATTTAGCGTTATCGATTTATCTAATTTATAAAATAATAAATAAATGTAAAAATATATAATTTATTGTATCGTTTATTATTTATTTATTTATTTATTTTTTTTTAGTAATTTTTGAAGATATTTATTTAATTTACACTTATTTGGATTTAATAATCATTTAAAAATGTGGATTTGTATGAAATCCAAACGGAATTCGGATAATACATTTTTTTATATTGATTTGCTCCTTCCTATAATCCTTATTATCAGAATTTACTTAATATTACGTTGTATCCATTTACGAAACACATCAATTGGGGTGAATGCATAATTAAATGAAATTAGTTAACGAAAATTAAAATAAATTACACCGACTTTTCTTATAACATGAAACTGTCGAGAATTTACTGAAATGTGCTTATTATGAATTTATTTAAAGTCAAATGTATACATAATGTAATTAAGTATCATTCGATGTTGTAATAAACTTTTAGTTTGAGTGAAATGCAAATCAACTATTGATAAAACAATATTAGTGTTTAATTAAAATAAATAACGACGGATCTCTCTAACTATATATTATTAATTATTCAATACACTGAAAGATCTTTTTTTTTTATATTTATGTACGCATTTGTAATTATATATCATATTACCACTGCTAAAAATGTATCTTATTTAAGAAATCAGCTATCTTAAGAGAGACACTTCTGCATTGTATTGATACACTTGTACGTCTTCTTTAAGGCGCTTTCATAATTATTTTTTTGCGCAGTAATAATGTCCTTTTAATAATAAATAATATAAAATGTATATTAAAATAATGTTTTTTAAAATTATTCTTTCAATTTTCATTTTTATGTTTTCACAAAATATAATTTAAAACACATGCTTGTTACGTATTTTTGTGTGCGAAAAATATATTTAATATGTTGATTTTCAATGAATTTATAATTATAAACAATATTAATTTATTTCAATTAAATAAATAAATCCATAAAGTAAATACAATAAAAACGATTTATTTATTCCATTTACAGGAGTACAATACATTTTTCATAAAGGAAGATCAATTAGCACCAATCTGGCGAATTTCAACAGACATCGCTTTTCACACTTGGACAATAACGAACAAGCTGACGTCATAAACACAAACTTTGCCGAAGCATTCGACAAAGTTGAATATTCATTAATCAGCGAAAAAGTGTGCAGACTGGAACTATGAAACTTATTCATAAATTGACTGTCTTAACCGTTGCGAAATAGACAATACATCGTTAAAATCAATATTTCATATATTCTAAATCAGATATGGCTATATAAAAAGTTAATTCGAGGTTTCATATAATTAGTTGATATATATAGTACAAACGTTTAGTAAAATTTTATTGCAAAGTTTGGTGGTTATTTTTAACTACATTTTTATTTTATTTTTGGTATATAATTTATATAACATCCGAATCACAATGTTTTAAAAATTGTTTTATATAATATATATATAGTATGATATGCAAATTCATAAGAATACTATAAAATTAATAGTACTCCCGGATTGAGAAATTATAAAATATAAATAATTCAAGATTCTTATTACCGAAATAAGGACATATGATAAATAAAATTTCAAATTCAGAAGTCCGATTTTTGAAGTCAAGACACGGCGTTCACGAATAATAAAATGTGATATCGATAATTTTGTATGGAGAAAAATTGGTTTTAAGACCCAGTAATGCCTTTAACCTGGCATTAACCCAAATCATGTGAAACTGTTTTCGAACTATTATGCTCATTCAAAATAACATTGATTCCCATGATAACCGAAATACTTAAAACTATTTGAATATATTTGTTTAACAATTAAAGCTTTAAATTAAAATCGGAAAAATTTTTAATATCAATGATATTTTAAACCGTTAATTCTGCAGATAATGTAATTTCGTATTCAAAGAATTTCAATCAAATTACAACGAAATTAAACAAGATATATAGAACATAAAGACATGAAATCTTGTCATAAAAAGTTGCAACTTAATTTATATTTTAATATAAGTTATCTGAATCGAGAAGTCTGCAATAATACTCTGCTCTTTTCTGGTTGTTTAAATAAGAAAACTTATAAAACGCGACAGAAATTATTTTTATTTTTTATTGATTTTTTAAATTATTAGTACAGTCCTCGCGTTTGATTTTCTTTTTTTAATTTCATATCTGTATCCTTATTATAATTCAGTTTTATTTATCTTTAATAATACTCATCGTAACGCCGGAAAATCAAGTTTAATTATAACACAATTACAACTTTATACTATATTTATGGTAATACTATTTAAAAAAACTTTTGTTAACCTCGGAAACGACGATAATCGAGTTCTATTGCGTTTAAGCCGAAATAAAATAAAGCAGTCTATTCATTTGCATATAGACTTCAACATTTTATTTTTGTATAGAATATCACTCATGTTCATTTTTGTTGCAAAAATATTCATAACAATTAAACATGCTAGTCCAATCCAAAATGATATGTGAATTAAGAAATCAATAACGCCATAACAATTTTATACAAAATAAAACATTTGTTTACCAATTGACATCATTTCGACCAACACTTCCAATTGTATAAGAAGAGCAGCAAATGCTGCACAAACTCCAGACGTGAATGTAGCAATTACTGGTGTTCCTGTCATCGGTAATACTTGACTCAGCGATCTGGGAATAAAGGTACATATCGCATTATGAATTCTGGAATCGTAGCTTCATTTATTTATTACAATTTTATCACTTCCCTAGTACTTTTATTAATACATTAACCATATATTTTCAAATTAATATAATAGTAATATATTAATATTATGTTTAAAATATATTACTAATATATGAGTAATATATGAATGATATCCCTAGTAGAAATTTGTCTAGTATCTCGTGAGTTACTAGAGAATTTGTATATAAAATTTCTAGTAACTCGCGAGTTACTTGAGAAATTTCTATTTGGGATGTTGAAAATATATGGTTCATGTATTAATCAAATTACTGGGGTTTGGTTCTACTTTCGTTTTAATTACGCATCGATTTAATTATTCATTTAATTATGGCAATCATTTACCGAAAAATAAGTCCATCTTGAGCCATAGCGTACACTATCCTGGGCATAGGAAACATGCTACCAAACATAGACACTGTTAGTCCCGCAAGTGCACCGATCGCTACGATGTACTTGCATTTGTAAGCTCCAACCTGACCAAACATTTCGACTAAAGCTGAGTCTTGGTCAACCTCATCGTAAGGAACTAGAATTCACATAAAATATTGCAACGCCTGCATCGTAATTATTTGTTTACAAGCACGTTCTATATTTATAAGCTTTCAACTTTCGTATTACAGGATTGATAATTTGAATCTTAAGTTCATTTACGTTGTTTAAAAAAAAAAAGATTTTCGTTTTAGTAATTCAATAAATTGTATTTTTATTTTAAATTTCATTTATATTAAAATTGTATCTATTAAGAGCGAGATTATAATTGATGAAATTATAGAAAGTCTTTTATAAAACAGGGTCAAATGACTATTGGGAGAAATGAGGATCTTCACAGGAATTTTCAATCGAAGCCTTTTTTGTAAAATAACGCGAACGTTAAATATTGAAGCTACTTACCGATTAAAGTCAGCATCATGCTGCTCGTAACGTAAGCGATAAGAATAATGACAAGAGATGATACTATAGCTAATGGAATGCTTCGTTTCGGATTCGTTGCTTCCTCTCCTGTAGTAGCAATTATATCGAATCCAATAAATGCGTAGAAGCATGTCGCTGCGCCAGTAAAGACCTGTAATGGTATTTTTTATTTAAGAAGGAATAACGTAAAGTAGCTGGCTTTAAAAGAAAAGATCTCTCGTATTATTAATTAACTTTTGTTTTCACACTTCCGCGATTCCTTCGCAACATTTCTGATGAAATAGTTGTTGAATTGTTTGAATTGTCTCGCGCAGCAGTAACTTCTCGATTAAATCAAATTCAAAATGTAATGAGCGAGGAATGGAAATATTAAGCGTTTAGGAAATTTGAAATACGCGCTGAAAAATCATCCTCGTAAGATGGAGTTTTTGAAAATAAAGATTTTACTATATTTAATTTCAGTATTGCAGACATTCTACGAAAAATTACTATATTATATAGTCATCTATACAGTAATAAATATATATAGTATTTTTTGATAAAACGTTTTCACCGGTATGGCGATAGAATAAAGTGGTAAAAAGAAAAGCATAAAATTACTGTAATTTTATATTATATTATACAGAAGTAGGAATTAATGAATATAATTTGTTTATGTATAAAATGTAGTCGTGTTATATAACAGATATTTATACTATTATCATAGTATTGGAGTACATGGAGTATCCTCCATGTAATATTTACATTATTGTTATGCGTTTAATGTATTTTTCACGAGCATCTTTCCCTGGATGTTTGAGTTTCCGTTTCATCATATTATTCTTTAAAATATACTTTTGAACTATCAACAGTTTTTCGTAGAAAGTATTGATCTTATATAATTATCTATGACATATTATATCATTCCATTTATTTAATGCAATCTAGGTTATGCTGTAATTATAAATGTAAAGTGTTTGCAAAAATAATGATTACGCAAGAAGGAGGTAAAATTTGCACTTTATCGTTACCAATTTTATCATTAATTCCATGTGAATTAAGCACATTTGATTTATGTTAACAATTTCTGATTATATGTTTGTGTTACATTAATTTATATAATTGTCGGCTGAATAATACTGACCACACTGTTAAAACTGACGTTACAAAAATATCTTATTTTAAGACATTTTTATAGAAAAGATAGTATTAGTGTTTTATTCTTAGATACTATTTAAGTTTTTTGCATGAAAATGTCTCGATTTAAGACATTTGTTTTAGTGCAATTTTGTATATAAATAAAGAAAAAAGTGACTTATTTATTTAACAAAAATGAACAAGTATTTCCTTTTATAAAAAATTATAAATTAATAAATGTGTCTTGTAATCATCGAGCAGAGTAACTTGAATTTTGAATAATTATAATAATCGAATGTTCGAATATTATTTTTTTGAAGTTAGGGAACGTTAGGACGAAATATCCATAGTCATGTTTTAAATATAATTATATATTTAATTGTACAATGTAGTATAATTAATTACTTTAACGAATTAATTGGTAACTAATGATGTTTGAAATATACACTGAGAAAACATAGTGGTAATTATATGGCTATTTAAATGATGAACTTTACTACTTGAAATTCACAATTGTAAGTATAGTATCAATTTGAAGCCATAACATGATACTTTTACAGAAACGAAAATATGAAATATATTATATTTAATTACTGAGAAATAAATTTAGGTAGGATTTTAGTAATATAATATTCATTATAATTTTGATTTTAATGTAATTATATAATTTTTTAATATTTAATAGTAGCCTTTAGAGTCCTCGGCGTAGAGATCGTATTTTATGAAGTATATAGAGATTAAAAAGAACAAGTCAATAAAAATTTTGAAAGGATTTTAATAAAAGAAGTTTAAAAAATACCAACTAGAGATAAATTGTAATTAAAATTTTATACATTTTTTTAATATTTTTGATCATTAATATTCTTTTAAACGCAGATGTAGTAAATATTACAAATACAAATTCCATTATATTATTTTAACCAGAAATGTATATAAAAGTATATGTATATATTATAATGAAATCCAATTCGTTTATACTTATAAACACAAATTAAATACAAATTAACGGACAAATTTATTAGCTTAATTTATCAATAAAAATGAATACAATAATACACTTAAGTCAGATATTTCGAATTCTGTAGTATAAATTATAAATTACCGAACTTCGCGCAGAAAATGTCTATCTTATACAAGTAAAAATTTGCTGAATTTGCCATATTTATACCAGAATAATTTACATATTTTTCCATGTTTTAGTATTTCAATAAATCCTTTGAAAAGTACCTTTTGTATATTAAATAAATATTTGTATAAAGAATTATCAAAATCCTACTTTACATTAAAAATATGTCCACTCTTCACCACGACGTTTAACAAATTGATCCACCTCTTAAAAGCAAACACGCTTCAATAGTATCGTAATTTCCTCATAACATTCAACAAATGCTATCAGAAAACGCTTGGATCAAAGTTCGTAATACACCTTGTTTTCCGCGTGCAACGAAAGTCAGAAATCGGAACATCGCTTTTGGATGTTAAAGGGGCAATTCCACGCTTGCAAAGAAATTCACACGATAGGGAAAGTGTAATGCTTCCGTCATTAATTTCAGTAGTACGAGTCGGTCACGTACGAGCAAAATCATGAACAACTCACGCAAAGTCACAGTGTAGATATATATATATATATATGTATATATATACCGTTTCAGTCGCTCGCAGGCAAACCGTCTAAAAGACAGATGAAAGTGGCTGAAAGCTCTTTGCGAACACGCGACCTTGTGTTCAAAAGGTTCCGAACCATCGACCCCTTTTCCACCGGGTTGAACGGATAAACCGAGCGCGCGCGGGTTTTACGCGTCAGAAGCGACTGCATTCGATTAATTTGCGAGGCGTATATATATATACTTTCGTAAAATAAAAATCCTATAAGCCGAGCGTGCGGGTTGTCGGCAAACGCGCGATAACCGAATTTCGTGAGTTTGTCATTAACTCCGGCTTGGAATCATCGTCAAAGCGAGAAATGGGAAGAGCAGCTCGGGAATAAAATGCGAACGAAACAACGCGACTGCGAACTCGACTGGGAAAAAAAGTATGTCTTTGTGCTCTTTCAAACGTCGAGAAGAAAGCGAGTTGTTCGCTTCCTCGAAACTCGCTCGAGCCTTTTTCATGAACGATGAATATTTTAAAACCGAGTGACGTCTCCTCGGCATCTTTCATTAACGCGGACAATCGTTCTTATGTACTTTGCGGTACATTTCATTTGGCTGTTTATAGCGATAAGAATGCTTGTTTTTGGGTTTACCGGTTGCGACGAATTAGTTTGATTCAAGTTCGCGACGAGGTGTAATTGTAAAACGTAAAAGTGTGTCTTATTTGGTGGCGTTTGTTTGATAATTAAAAGGAAATGAAATTTCGATTGCTCGATAATAATTCTGACGTATATTGAACTGGATTACGTGTTTTTTTAAAATTGGAATAATTAATGTAAATTTTGTTATATGAACAATCAGCTGTTTCAAAATTAATGCAGCTTGCATAAGGTAAATAAGACGAACAAATGAAACTGCAATTAACTTGAATCTCAATAATTTTGAATAATGAACCAAAGTAGTGTTTACAATAAATTTTATTTTTAATAAAATTAATTAGTTGTTATTATTGTGATATTATGTATTTCATGATGGTAGATAGCTCCTTAGTCGAAATTTAACACTGTTTTGACCCGAAAAATTTAGCTTTAAAATTGTTAAAGGTAAATGATAATGTAGACTCTAATTTAAATCTCGAAACGTCTAAAATTTCCCGTTTAGGTTAAAGATTGAAAATAGGTTCTAGATTTGATATTACAATTTTACCCCTCCTTTCAAACTTTACAGCCTCTATTGTATTTATTTGTTATGCATTTATTTTATTAAGATTATTAATTGATTCAAATATACTAAACCTATTAGTTTCAACTTTTAACAGTAGAAATTTACATATCTTAGCAAGAAATATAATGT